>WSXT02133702.1:0-10641 GCA_011762715.2 Neuroterus valhalla
GTTTTCATTGTGCGAAACTTCCACACTAACGCGGCTACCGTCTTGCGAAGCGAACAAACTCTCTATGGTTTTATCTTTGACAAGTAATTTCTTTACCTGTTCCGCAATAATTTCAGAAACGTCAGCGATGTTACTTACGTCGTGTTCATTGCGAAAACTAACTCTAAGGCCGTTGGTCGAATTTTGAGCTAGAGCGGAATCTTTTACCTGGGGTCGAGGGGTCGACGAGAAAATTCCTTGGCGCTGAGGACTGTACTGCTCATCTCGAGGAGCCGTTTCCTCGTAGGACAATCTTGTCCTCACGGAGTCACTGCCTTGTGCGGTGTTCCCTTCACGATGCACCACTTCCGGAACATCCCAGTCCTCGTCGTCATTGGTGAGCTCTCCGTCCTCAGCCGGCGACGCGTCACGGCGGCTGCGGTTGCTCATCTGGACGCTCTGACGCAGCACCTCGTAAAACTGGCGCCGCCAAGACAACGCCTTGGCCGCCCTCTCGTCGATCGTGGGTCGCGAGCGTCCGTCGCTTTGCCGAGCCGGCGGAGCAGTGATGTTGTTCGACACTTCGGTCGGTTGGCCGGCAGTGCCTTCTCTCGCGGCCCGCAAGAGGGACGGGTTGGACAACGCCTCGACGCTCGTGATGGTCGGAGCCATCGGTGCCGTCGGGGTTGCAGTCGGGGGTGGCACGCTAAGACCCTTGAAGGCGTCGGCGATTGCACTTGCAATCTTGTCCCCAACTTGCTCGAGTTTTTCGCCGAGCAGTCGAAATTGCTCCTCCGACTGCGTTCGGCTCACTCTTGTCTCGGCGAGCAGGGTTTTCAGTGCCTGAGGCACCGTCATTTTGGCCTTCGCCACGGCTTCCTTCTCCCTCAGCTGCAGTGTTTTGGGGTCGTCACTGATCGTCTCGAAACGACCTTGCAGCCAAGCAATTTGACTTTGATCCAGCACCTCAGCACCTGTTGAATCGAAATTTGAATTAGTCTTATTTTTCATTTTTGTAAGTTCTCATGACAGTAGTTTTGTCAACTGACATGAGAGTGACGTCACGTCTGACTCCGAGTTGATCAGGCTCGAGTCTGCTGCAGACACACTGTCATGCAGCTGCCCGTCAAGCGAGCACAATGCTGCTTTCGTCCGTTAGTGTGACATAAATGTCACACTCTTCGTGTAATGTTGGCCAGACATTACACATTGTCATACAGCTGACGCAGGCTTCGATGTAAAGATACACCCTGGCGTAGAGCGAATCAGTACGCAACTTCGGCCTTTGTCAGTTGTATGACAATTTTTCTATCACTTGTACCGTCGAAGAAAAGTCGAAAATTAGACTTACCAATGTCCAAGATGTGTCCGTCAGTGAACACCAAACAAAAACCGCTTTCATTGGACCTCTCGGCTATGTATATGCCTTCGGCGACACGCGTCGTGGCGAGGTCGAGTTTCTGCCAGAGTGTGTTCTTCATATCGATCAGCTTGCCTGTCAAATTTTAGTTAAACGTATTAAAAGAAAGTCAAAAGAAAATTTTTCCGAAAACACTTAACGTCCGAATGTGCGCGCCGTCAGTTCTGCGCGATTACAAAAAAAATTCGTCTCACATTCCCCCACTCTATCTAACTCTCTCCCTCGCTCCCCGTCGGTCTTTCCAGCGTGTGCACGCGCAGTCCTTCATGCCTTGCGCGGGCGAGCGATTGCGCGCGCACGTCTTCACGCTTCAGAGGTTCTCACCTTCTCTCATGCACGCGTTCGTCGCTTCTGGCCGTCAGCCATTTTGGCCTTTGTTTTTGGCGCGCGGCAACAGGTTGCAACACGCGTTGTCAGCCACGTTTGCCGGTCGAAATCCGTGGAATGAAATAAAATGACACGCAACTTTTACGTACGAGCGTAAAAAGACTGTTACTTTTCAATTTTGTCACTGTCACGAATTTTCAATCCGTATCGTTCCGCACTTAGACACTCCCGTCCGCGTGAGAAAATAATTCCGAAGACACTTCCGATATAGAATCGCGACCGCGTTTTATAGTAAACTAAATGACTTACTTGTTTTTGGCCTCAGCGTGCTCGCTCCTCCCGTCGCTTGTTGTCCCGAGCCTTGGCCGTCACTCGCCATGTTTCAAAGATTGAGACGCCGGGACAAAGCAAAAAGCTTTGTGCGTGATGTTCATCACTCTTGTTCGTCAAAACACTTCTTTCGTCACATCACAAACGAAATGAATATTTTATACTTCTAACAGTCAGTATCACTTAAGTGTACTTAATGCTTTACGGAAGTTTGACAATTTTTGCAATTATAGATAAATTTTCTGATTTTCATGTCTATATCTACTGGCCTAGAAACCAAATAATGAACTTTGTGGAATGTTGTCAATGCAGAGGTCATAAGAAAATGGCGATAAGCATAATTTACGTCGAATTATATAAGTCAGCTTAGTGCCTGCACTGAGTCATTTTCGAAAACCATCTTGTCTAATGGATGACAATCGATGGTCAGGGTGATTCTTCTTGGTGCACCATATAATTGCAAGATGAGTCATTGTTGCAGACTTTCTAGAATATAGATCATTAGTACGAAATTAATTCAACTTCTATGAAAGGAGCAACAACTCCACAAAATTTGTGCAGCGTCACTTGACTTTTGGTCTATGCAAGTTGTTTATCCTGAAGGTTCGAATGCATTGAATGAATATTGTTTTAAAAAACGGAGAAGCCGAAGAAGTTATAAATTCATCTTTCTTCCTCCCTCGTTCCCAAGTGAAAATTTACAACTGGCACGTTACCGCGCCAGTACCAAACTATACAATTTCATGCTGGCGCGGTATTGGCACAAAGCAGGCTCTAACTCTGGCGTGGTACTGGCTCAATTCCAAAAGATGACCTGGCTCAACACTGGCAGTCAGTACCGGACCAGTACTGTTTTACTACTGGCACAATAACAATATATGCGTGGCATAATCTCGGCTTTATGCTATTGATAAGTCGTTATGGTACCGCGCCAGTACAGCACAAGGATTTGTGGTGCTGGTAGAGTACAGGCATAATACCGAATGACAAACAGCGTGGTACTGGCATTGTTACCAAAAGTTACACGACTGGCAGTTGATATTTGGTACTGGAGGTGTACTGCAGACGGTACTATGCTTGTACCTAAAGTAGGGATTCAAAAATCATCAACAATTACTGTAAAAAAAAGATCTCGATTGGAGCACAACACTCTATTCACAGATTCATTATTACATACTTATATTTATCCAGCAGCTGTTATTTTTTACGCATATATAATAATAAAAAAATCGCACGCACGCTGGGGATTCGAACCTCCGCATAAACCTATTTCCCTAACGCTCGCTAGTCGAGACTCATCAGGCCAGTTGGTATTAGTGACGCAAAACAGGAATGCGTTTGGCTGCACGTTAATACTTTATTATTGTGATTTATTATGCATATAAATAAATACATTTATAACAGTTCAGAGAATCTTTTTTGAAGATTCATAAAACCAGACATTTAAAATCCCAAATTCATCCTTAAATTTAAAAAAATACTTTTTTCGATTTTTTTTCATCCCTTTTTTCTGAATGCCATTGTGCCTTTTTTGCACTGATTACTGTGCCCCTCCCCCCTATACTCAAAAATAATAACATATTATTGTTATCTAATGAGTGTATATAGTCTCAAGCTACTTTCCATAGAAACAACAGACTTTCCCGTTCTTGGAACACGTGTGACATTCTTGTGATAGAACAGCTCCATCACTCTGTTCTATATTAGTAACGGAACAAAAATCCAAAACTGTTAGATGTCCTCAAAGTGACAGTGTTACAGAACAGTGTGACTTTCATGTTCCGTTCATGGAACATCTGTCACATACTGGTGACATAACAGTTCTATCACTCTGTACTATATCAGTTGCAGAGCAAAATTCCAGAACTGATACGTATACCCAGAGTAACAGCGTTACAGAACAGTGCGACCTTTATGTTCTCTAATTGTTATAGAACACAATTGTAACAATTTTATGTACAAATTTCCCCTGTTTATTAATGTAACATTTACAGGACATGTCTACTGGAATGAGGAGATTTCTATTATCATTTGAATTTTTCGAACTATTTCTTCTATTATCATTCATTCTAGGAATGGATCAAGTTCGTTGCCACAAGACTTAAGAATTTTCTGTGTACCTGTCTCTCTGATATAAAAGGGATCTGATCATCAATTTTTAGGGTTTCATAAATTCCGCTAAACAAGGCTTCGAAAATGAAGGGGAGTGTGTATAATATTAAGAAAAAGAAGTTTCTACTTTCAGTGACGAAACTGGAGAAAACCATTCGGAACTGATAACGCTACAATGTTACCTCATTATGTACAAAAAAAAAAGTGATCTTGATGATCCATCTTAAATTTATGTTTCCTTTTTTCATGTAAATTTAAGATCTGAAAGCCATAGTTCCCTAAGGAATTACTATCTGAGAAAACAGAAGTTGTTAAAAGGGTGACTTTGAACAGTTGACATCACAGAATTAGATTTCTTCCGAAAATTTCGACTTAAAGGTCAAATGCACGAAGCCAAGGGAGAGAGATGACTTAAAGTGAACTGTGAAATCATTTACTCTCATGTGCTCCTATTTGATAAGTCATATTTTACGAGGCTATTATTCTTCAGGGGTAATAATACCGCTCAATTACTGAGATCTCAAGTTCTCGAAAGAAGAGAAATAAAATTAGCATAAAGCTAGCTACCAAATGGCGCCAGCAGATCTTTATGAAAGTACTGGTGCGGGACGGAGAGTAGGAGCTCTTAAATTAATTCGCGACGAATTACGCCTGCACCAGCTGTTGAAGCAGTTTTGTTTGTTAATGAAGAAAGGAGAATCTTCTTTTTAGTATTTGAAGGAAAATTTCTTGTCAATATATCTTGCGATAAAGGAACTGCGTTCTGTCTCAACTCGCTGTTACGATACTATATAAACTTCCTTTCAGTATAGCAATACAACTTCTGTGACAAAGACTTCCATTTCCCGCGAGAATGATAAGGGACAAAGTGTACGTTCAGTGGTAAGTTTTTGCTGGATTCTTGTCGAAATTGAGGTGGGTGGGCGTGAAAAGTGTGTTCAGGGGGTTTGTGAGTAAGAGGGTAAATGGTATATGAAAGGGGAGAGTTAGGGTATGAATATTTTTTAAGATTGAAACTGATTAGTGTTATTGAGATACTGCATTTAGTTTGGAGAGACATCACAGTATGTGGCGTAGGTACGGGATTTGGGTGCTAGAGACGCTAGAGACGGTGAGGTCAAAGGTGAGAAGATTTCAATCTGATTGATAGGTGGCGTGGGAAGTAGAAGCAAGGAAGAAAGAGACTCCGTAGGTGAGGTTTTTGAAACGCCGAAAGGAGAGGAAAAGAAAGAAAGGCGAAGGAGAAATATAGAAAAACATAAGAAAGGGAGAAGTTGAGAGTGAAAAGTTTGAGATCTATCGAAAGTTTCATTAAACGGAAAAAAGGGAAAAGGAGCATTGAGGAAACAGAAGAAGTAGCAGCAACCCTAAAAACCCTGAAAATGATGAGGAAACCACCGGAGAAACAAAGTAGTTGTATTGAAAAGATCGATGATAAAGTCCTAAAATTAAAAAGAATACGTGAAATGATGGTAGAGGTAAGGGAAATGTAGGAAAAGAGAAGGGAGCGGGCGACAGAGAGAGAGAAGGGGAATAAGGAAAGGTTGAGAAAATTAGAGAGGAGAATCGGAAAGAGTAAGCGAGAAAAAAAGGAACAATATCGTGATGAAAGATATGATATTGGGGGGCGAAATTTGAAGGAAGGTGTAAAAGAAGTCCTAGATAGGATAGATGCGGAGGTAAAATTGAAGAATGAGGAAGATAAGAGGGAGGTTATGTTGAAGAAAATGCAATTATATGGAAGTAAACCGAGAGAAGTAGATGACTGGAACAGTAACAAAGGAATATGCAGTACAAATGGAAGAAAATAGCGAAAGAGGAGAAGAGGAACTTAAGCGAAACGTGGATTAAGTATGGGAGAATGAAAATCCGAGATATATGGTGGGATTTGGATGAAGAGGCAGAACAGTTAGTAAAAAGTGCGGTGTCGGGGAACTGGAAGAGAAAGAAGGGAGGGGGGGGGGGGGTACCAGAAATAGAAGAAAGCAAAAAAAATGGAAGGAAGAGAGGGTTGAATTGAAAATATGTTACTTGAATGTGTCAGGATTGGAGAGAAAAGAGAGAGAATTTATGGGAAATTTGGAACAGTGTGAGGTGGTAGTGATTATGGAAACGTGGCTGGATGAAAAAGGGTAGGGAAGGGTAAGGGAAGATTACGAAAGGATACAGTTAGCAGATTCAAAATGCGAAGAGGAGAAACAGGGAAGCCAGAGCAATTGGAGGAATGGTGATAGGAATAAGGAAGAAATATCTCGCAGGGAAGGATAGGAGAGTAAGGAAGGAGGAAATTGATGGATTGTTGGTAGAAGAGATAAAGATGTGAGGAGAGTTTGATTGTTGGTAGAAGAGATAAAGATGGGAGGAGAGTGGTGGAAGATAGTGGGAGTGTGTGTGGCGGAGATATGCGGGAGAAATCTAGGGAGGTAAAAGGGCTGATTGAAGAAAATGAAGGAGGGAGTAAGCTTATAAAAGGAGATTTTATTGCAAGAACAGAATATATAGGAGAAAGGGAATGGGGAAAAGAGCAAAGAAGAAAATCAAAAGAGGGGGTACTGAATGGGAAAGGGAAGAAATTGTTAAATTTCTTAGAGGAAATGGGATAGTTTATTATAAACGGAAATATAGAGGTTGACAGCAAGGTGAATATACATATTCGGGAGGTGAAAAGGGAACGGTCATTGGCTATGTGATAGTAGATGACGAGGTAACAGAGAAGGTCAAGAAAATAGAGATAGGAGATTACATAGATTCTGATCACATTCCATTAACTCTGATGTCAGAAGGGGATAAGACGATCAAAGATAAGGGTAGAAAGGAAGTAAAGGTATAGAGAACAGGAAGAGGGGATTGGTCAACAGAAGGGAAAGAGATGAAAAGAGAAGCTCAAGAATGTAAAAATAGGAGAAAGGAACCTTAATCGAGAGATGCAAATAATAATAAAAGAAATATGAGGAGTGTTCAAGGTAACAAGTAAGAGAGAAGTTAGTGAGGGGGAATCGAAATGGCTGGGATGAGGTATATAAAGAGAAAGATAAGGAAGTGAAAAAGGATCTGAGGAGATGGATGAAAGGAATAAGTAGTCGAGATGAGTATGGAAGGAAAAAAGAAGAAATATATTAAGATGTGTGATAAGAAAAAAGAGGAGAAAATAGGAGGTTATGAGATGAGATGGAGAAGATTAGAACAGAAGAAGAGGTTTTGAAAGTAGTAAATAAGGAGAGGAAAAGGAGAAAGAGGGTGAACCAGGACATAAAGATGGTTGAATGGAAAAAGTTTTTCATTGATCTGCTAGGAGGGGTAGAGAATAAAGTAAAGAAGGGCGGAAGAGAGGGCAGGGAAAGAGACCAGGAAGAGGACATAACAAGAGAAGATATAATCAATGTTTCAGGAATAATGAAAGAGGGGAAAGTTCCGGGTCTTGGTGAGATTCCAAATGAAGTATGGAAATATGAGGGAATTGAACTAAAAGAATGGGCGTGGATAATGTGCAATAGGGTATGGAGAGGAGAGAAAGAAGGAGCAATGATATTGAAAGAAGGTAAAGAAGAGGAAGCCAAGGATTATAGGGGAGCGGTGCTAATGCCAACTTTGTACAAGTTGTATTGACGGTATTTTCGGAGAGATTGAAGAAAAAGGTAGAGGGGGAAGAGATAGTGTTACGGAATCAGGCGGGTTTCAGAAAAGAAATTGGGGTAATGGACAACATATACGTTGTAAATTATTTAATAAAAAGGAGGATTAAAAAGGAGAAGGGGGAAACGATAGCTATGTTTGTAGACCTAAAAGCGGCATTAGATTCTCTGGAAGGGAAGAGATGAGAAGGTTATGGTAAAAAAAGGTAAAAGGGAAGTTCTAATAGAGAAAATTCAGAAACATTTCATGAGACAAAAAGCAGAGCACAAGTAGCCGATCAAGTAGTGGAGAGTTTCTGGTTGCTGAGGGGAGTAAGGCAAGGGTGTCCTCGAAGCCCACTTTTATTTAATACCTTGATCTTAGACTTGGAAGAAGCAATGAGCAAAAAGGGTGGGGAGGTGTGAAGATGCGGAAAGGAAAGATATAAACACTGGCATATACAGATAATGTAGTAATGATGGCAGAAGATGAAGAGAAAATGGCGGGTCTAATTACAGGGTTGGAAAAATACTCAACTGAGGAGAAATTGGAATTTAATATAGGAAAGGCAAAGCTAATGATGTTCAGCAAAGGAAGGAAAGAAAAAAAGTATGGACTGGGACATGGAAGGGAGTAAAGATAGGGGAAGTAAAAGAGATTAGATATTAGGGATACACCTTGAAATCGAATGGAGGCCATAAGGCAAATATAAGAGAAAGGATAGAAAAAAAGCGGTACGGGAAGGGGAATAGGAAAAAGAAGATTAAAAAAAGATTGGAAAAAGAGAATGTGGTTGTTTGATACCCTGGTGTGGCCAGTCTCAGTATATGGAACAGAAATATGGGGATGGTAGGGAATGGAAGAGATGGAAAGGTTACAGGAACGATATGTGAGATGGACTCTACGAGAGGATTGGAGGACACAAGTGGATATATAAGATGACAGAGGAAACGCAAAGGGATACATTGAGTATCAAGGCGATGGTATTAACGAATGGGAAAAGAGATGGACAAGAATAACAAGATTTAGATAGAGGAATGAGGTCAGGGAAGGGATTTATTGGGAAGGAAAAGAATAGAGAATGTGCAGATTATGTGAATGGGAAAAAGAAATATGGGACCATGAATGCGAAGGATGCATGAGAGGAATAGAAGATAAAGGAAGCTATCAAGAGTACGTGGGAAGGATTCTGGGGGAAGAAGGACAGGGGGAGGAGTGGGTGAGGGAACGGGAGGGAGATAGAGGAGCGGATGAGATACAATGAAAGAATGATTGTGCAAAGGAAAAGGTAAAGGTAAAGGTGGAAGAGAAGCAAAAGAAAAAGGAAATGAAGTCACACAGAAAAAAAGTAGAGCGGTTGCGGGACCGCCGACAGAAGCTTTGTTCTTTCGCGTTAAAAGAAAAACATAAATTTGATTGTTGTTTTATCCATCGATTGGAAGAAAACAGGTATCTCCTTACTCTATGCATACATGTACGCCAGTAAAGGAAATATTGAAACAGGAAGTATAAAGTCAATCGTAATTGGCGATTAATATTTCAAAGATGTTAAATTATTGAAGTTTGTCAGTTTCAAGTGTAATATGTAAACATGAATTATTCTCTAGTCAATTTTATATGAAATGTACAATTAACTGTAAGATAGTGATTGAATAAAACTTTAACCACTTCATTGAATCGCATTACAAACATACTATGAACATTTAATTACCCGCATCAATCAGCATTAGGCAAGTACCATTGTGTGATGTATACTCCACTCGTTTTACATATACTACAGCAGGACGGGGGAGAAGAAGGGAGAAAGAGAGAGGGAGAGAGAAAGAGAGAGGGGAGGATAGCTGTGTGGGTGCCATGCTTTAGACATTTTCAGTCGCATTGAACGTGACGCGGACGGTGTGTTTCCGTTTCTCGCAGTTAGCTGGCCTTGCTTAGAGTATATACCCTCCCAAAAGAAACAAATCTTCAATAAGGTAGATAAAATTGTACAGTACGAATAAGTAGAATTAAGTAGAATAAGATGAGGCTGCGTTCTTTCTCTCCCGCTCGTACGCTAAAAACGCTCAAACACTCGATCAATCGTCGTTCACTAGCTTGCTCGCTCGTCATTTTTCAGTCACACCGTCACGTCACATTGCGTTATGTTCAGAATTTTATGTGCATATATGTATATATCAGGAAGTAACATAGAGAAAGATGAGATAGAGAAAAAAATAAAATTGGTAAAAATCTTTGTATGTGAAGGAACGGAAGTTATGTAAACCCTTATAGGAGACATTATGAATAAAGAAGAAGAACCACTGTGATAATTTTACTAATTATATTGAAATTTTTTCGAACTGAAGAACTGAAGGATTTAGAAGACGGAACAGGAAGGATTCTAATAATATAATTTTTTAAACGCTGAATCAAGTGGAATTATCTGGATTATTTGAACATAAAAAAAAAACAATTCATTCATATGTTAAATGAACATCCTACAGAATTGTAGGAATAATAATCTATAATTCAAATTCATCATTTCCTAGCATCACGAGACGCGACTTCGTCAATGACAATAGTAATAATAACAATTAAATTTAATTACAAAACAATTTATACTTACTTATTAATAATGTTTTAAAACATAGAATTATGAAGGTCGATTTCGACGACCAACTAACAACCAAACAGGACCAACGTTATATTCCAATATGGATGACGCGTGTTGACTCCGCTACGTACACGCCTGCAACCCTTCAGAAATATGTAATATCACTCCTGAATAAAGTAGGCACTTCTGCCATAAATATCTATGAATTCGATACAGATCCTAGTCAAACTATAGCGAGATTATTCCTATGAAAGAGATTACCACAATT
>WSXT02133713.1:0-10641 GCA_011762715.2 Neuroterus valhalla
CGATCAAAATTGGAATTTTCGATTTTTTGAGAAAATTCAAAAAGTTGTATTCACGATCTTGTAGGGCTCCCAAGAAGGAACATATTTTCTGTCTGACTTTCTTTTCAATCTTGCGTTATTTGGCTAAAAATCCTCATTTTGTTTCATATTTTTGAATTTTGAAAATACCATAACTGACAATTTTTTTTTTTTTATCGAAAAAAATGATTAGTGCTACTTTTTGAGTGCTACAAGAAATCGTACTTATTTTTGATCCTTGAAAAAGAAGTCCAAAAAAATGTTAAAAATGCCCCCCCCCCCCCTATTTGATTTTTCATCCAAAATAGCTGTTTAACGAACTCGTCCTTTCCTTTCCGGTTTTCTGACTCAGGGGGTCTCAAAACGTGGAGATTTCATTAAATCCGCGAATGTCAGTTTTCGCATAAAACCAATACCTTCTCATTCAGAATAAGAATGTAAAAAATTTCTGGAGAAATGAAATTGATGGTTTCTTGCATATAATAATGCAATATAATTAATGAAAATACTTGAATATATTGCTTTCCAGTGTGATTGAAGGTATGAAAGCAATATGAAAAATTTGGCAAACTTAACAAAAGTATAAAAAAATATGACAAACACAATAATAATAATTTAAAAGATAATAATTAATAAAGGGATAAGACATTAATGTTAATCAAGTATTATATTATATAATATTTACATATATTATATTATTTTCATTTATTAATATACTGTAAATGGACGAAGACATATTATATTAATTAAATATTATAATATTTAATTAATAATGTCTTATCCCTTTATTAATAATATTGTCAACATGTCATCAACATGCAACAACTAATTCTGAATATATATTTTCAAAACTAACAACAACTTCCGCACATATTCATCTTTTTCTCATAATAATAATATAATATTATTGAAATGGTTGTTAGTTTTTAAAACATATATTCAGAGTTAGTTGTTGTATTTTCTAAAATGAATAAGACAGGCTCAAAAGAGACTTAACGTAAAATACTACAATGCATTATTAATAAAAGTTAACATTAAAGATTTTAAATTGTAATTCTTATAAATACAATAACATCTTTATGCAATTATAAAGTAAATAAAATATTTAATCAATACGACAAACACTTCAACATTCATTTTATAAATAAACAAGAATTACGTTCTGAAAAGCAACAACTGTGATAAAAAAAATCGTCGTGATAACTGTGATACATGTTTCAACAATGTTTCAACAGTGTTTCTTGACATTCGAGATCCCGCCCAAGTCGGAAGTTACCACGCAGCTACTGCCGTCGGTCTAAAAACAGATTGTTTAGCGAATAAATAATATATGCGATAAGTCTAATGTTATGCATTTTCACAATAATGTAAAAATGGATATTTTCAGAAATAAATTATTATTGTACGTTGTATTTCCTGAAAGTTTCATCATTTACAAAAAATTCAGGGTTGAATCTGAACATTCAATCTCCACACCATTAGATCACAAATTAATGGCATTTATTACCCGTATCTTAATATATTTTTATGAATTATCAAAAATTGAGAGTCGTAAATTTAATTTGCAGAATAATTATAAATTAAAGTTTCAGGTTAAATTATAAATATAATAAATTTATATGGAATTTAAAAATAGATATTCGAACAAATAATTTATGCGAGAGGTTTAATATGATCCATTTTTTACATTCCTGTAAAAGTGGAGATTGATTTGCAAAAATAAAATATTATTCTACGTAATATTTCCTGAAAGTTTCATCATTTAAAAAAATTGAGGGGTAAATTTAAATAATAAATCTGTACATATATATACTGACATGAACAAGGAAGTAGAAATTTTCATCGAATTCAACCTTAAAAATTAAAATTTGTCGACATTAAATTTTTTTACTGTTTTTGAGTTTGACATTAATTTTTCAAAAAAAATATTTTAGCATATACAATAAACAAGATAAATAAATTCATAAATACATACAATAAATCTGATAAATATACCTACCGTTCCCAAAACAGTTCCGTCAGAACTTGTAATTATCCTTTCGCGGATGATGTCATTTCCTGCAAAATGTTTTTCACAGACCGCTTGACCTTCTTTCATAGTAATATCCTGTTGTCATAGTTTAATAGATTTTTTGGCTTTTTACACAAAGTAAAACCGGTATTTTTTAATCGGCGAACTCCGTTTCCGTTAGCAACCAAAATCACACTTGACATCTATACATCTAACCATTTTTCATGTTTAATTACACCATTAACTTTTAATAACTATTTAAATCACTTTTTTCAAACACAAAAACGCGAAAAACTTCCAAAAAACTTCCAGTGTTTACACTTTTGCCATGCATTTGACGGTTAGTCGGCCCTATAGGTAAACAGCGCCACCCACGCCCATCTTAAGTACTAATTTTCTCCAGTCAAGAGTCAGACAACTTTAAGCTTCAAGTTGCACGGGGCTGCTTCCTACATAAAATTACGGTAAAATATTTTCCAGTGTGGAAGCACCCGTTCCATTCAAAATGGATGTGGTGCCTCCACACGGAAAAAGTCAAAACGGAAAAAACCTGGAATCCTGCTTGCGAAAATTGGTAGAAACCCTGTCCATCACGTCAATGTGATTTAAATTAATATTAAAGTTTGAATCCTTTCATTTGCAGTACGAGTCCCAAGAATCTTTCGGTTCAAGTTTCAAAACCAGGATCGAGGGCCAGGTAATGTTCTGCGACTTTTACAACTCAGTGAACGGTACCTACTGCAAAAGACTTCGAGTTCTCTGTCCCGAGCACTGTAAGGATCCAAAAATCACCGACACCGAAATCTGCGGTTGTCCTCTCGTGACGAATGTCTTTGACGTTACCGGAGAAATTTGTAGAGCTCCAAAGAAAAATTGCGTTAAGCACCACGTCTGGGAAAAATTACGTCGAGCTGAAATCGATATGGAGAGGGTGAGACAGTGGCTAAAAATTGACGAGTTGATTGAACTGGAAAGGCAGATCAGATCCAATATGGCGTCGAGGGCTGGAGTTCTGGCTTTGATGCTCCACTCTACTTATAACCACGAACTCATGGAACAGATGACGCAGGAACAAAGCCTGAATCACATGGAAGCGATGGAGGAGGAACTCCGAAGAGGCTACGTGGATGAATGAAATTTAGATTTACTTTTCTTGGAAAATGCCGTAAATAGGATTTAAGAGTTTATTGTAAATAAATTTAGCTTTAAGTGCACGTAGCCTAAAACACAGATAGAACATTTTTCTGTGCGGAGGTACCTTCATTTGAAATAGAACTGGTGCCTTCACACGGAAAACTATTTTACGATAATTTTCAGTCTCGTTTCCAATACCCTTAAGAACTTAATATTTTGTAAAATAAAATCTCGGTTAGTATTCTACTTAGGAATTTTATTCATCGAAAGCTGGAATGAACTATGTCCAAATTGAAGCTCCTGTTTTCAATTGGTTCCCCGCTAGAGTAAAATGAAATTGTTCGACTTGAATGGAAATGCAATATTATTTGTTTTCGAAGTTAATAATTTCAAATGATTTTGTTTCAAACTTTTGAGGTGTGGTCATCTCCGCAAATTTTAAATTTTCAATCCGCAGTTGTGAAATAGTTTAATTTTTGAGGCATAGATAATAAATTTATCAGCTCCAAAACCATGAATTCGAACATTTTCTTTTCATGTTCCTTATATTTTATATTTTCCAGCAAGTGCTTGGCATGTTATATTTGACATTTTCACGACAACCAGAATTAAAAAGAAAAAACAAAATTTACCATTAACTTGTATGCAAATTCTACATCTACCAATTTTTCGAAAGCGAAAATTGCATGAATATCCAATGATTTTCATCAAGTTATTTTTTTTTTTTTGTTGAAAATGCAACTGTTTCGTTGGAAATCCAATTCATTTCGAAAATTCAACTTGTCGGTTCGAGAATTAAACTGTTCTTAATTGAATACTGTTTTCTTTTTAATCGAAAAAGGCCTACGATCACTTATTATCAATCAATTTTGTTTGTAAATTCATCTTTTGTATGTTGCAGTTCTAACCATTGGGTTAAAAATTCAACTATTTAAGGTATTCTTTGTTGTTGGAAATTCAACTGTCCTGTTAAAAATTCAATTCGTCGGTTCGAAAATTCAACTTGTCGGTTAAAAAATTCAACTGTTCTTGGTTGAATATTTTTTTTATGCCGAAAAGGCCTACACTTACTCATTAATAATCTTTTTTATTTTGTAATTCTACCATTTGCTTAAAAATGCATGTCTGAATGTTGCAAATTAAACTGCTAGTCATTTCATAATCTCGCTCTCATAGGATATGTTTATCCTTTTTTATTCTTAGGCACTCAGAGTTCATTCTCACAGTCTTTACAAAATATTCAACAATATTTACAATTTTCTGCAGAATTAATTTCATATCAATTAGCAGTTTTCCAAAAAAATTCTCCAACGATCGAAATTCTTTGCAAGAACGGTTGCGCCTTGCAAGACATAGTCTGATAATCGATTTTTGCTGTCAGATTCATGGGATATAAATTCCCTCTTCTAATATTCTCAAGCATCGCCTGAGGTTCAAATTTCTTCTTAGGAAGTTGCTCCTCCAATTTATCAGTTTGATTGTTAATTGAAACCGTTGAGGAATATTCGACACTCGTTCTTCCAATTTCATAAGATTCGATATTTTCGCTATCATCAGCTTTATAAATCACATTAGGCGGGGGGATAACTTGAATCCTGGAATTTTCTGAACTCACATTCTCGTTTTCGATTTCCATTTCTTCATTTTCAACAATCGCTTCGTTCTCTTCTATTTTGGAAATATTTTCCTTGGTCAGATTTTCTGTTTGTCTCATTTCTGAAAGTTTCACAATCGCAATTGAGTTATCTCTCTCTAAATCATTTTGCAGGATTCTTTCTTCTTCCGAAAAAGGATCTGCAGCTTCTTCCTCGGAATTATTTTCCACCGAAACAAACTTTCGGAGAGTCGATTTTTTTTCGGGGAAAACACTCTGCACTCGACGACAACAGTGAAGGGCTCCTGGGTCTATCGGATGGGCCTCGGTGTTGAAAATATAACCTCCAGCATCCACGACACATTGACCTGAAGATTTGAAAAGGAATTTAGAAATCGCAAAAAAAATTGCAAGTATACACGGAAGTGGTCCAGACAGGCAGCAATTTAAAGATATTTTGAGATTGTCACCATTCAAATTTTGAAATTACCGAATTTCTAAAGCTCGAAATTTATGGTAATTGATTCATTTGAAAATGCTTAAGAAACAAAAATTTCTCCCGTCGACTAACATAAATGTCTTGAAACCCATACAAGAAATGGTTTGAAATATTTAATATTTAAGAAAGAGTACGAAAAAATAAACATTTCAATCATGTTTGTGGCAAATTTTTTTATTTTAAAATCAGTTTGAAAGCTTTTTGAAACGTTTGCAGGTTCTAAGGTTTTTGAATTGTAATTCTTGAATTTCAAAAATTGTTCGGTCTAAAATTATAATTTCTCAAAAGTATTCATTTTTCAATTTCAAATTTAGTTTTAATTTCCAATCTGAGTATTGAATCTGAAAAACTTCGGAAGGGGTGGAATTTTTTCGAATACCCTTACGGGCATAGAGAAGGCAAGACTTTTTTCCGAAAGTTCCTGGAAAACCTGAAATTTTCGTGTTTCGAATTTTTATTATTATTCATTCTAGTTGACGATTCCACAGTTCGGTTGTAAATTAACTTCTTGATTTTTCTATGATTATAATTTATATATGAATTTGGTGACTTTTTTTTTTTGCACATTTCAACTCAAGTGCAGATTACTATTGATTTGTTACTTTTAAGTTTTGAATTAAAAATTAAATAAATTTCAATAAAGTTTTAAAAAATTGAGCCACTTAATTTAAAAGCCTTTCTAACTGCGAAGGTGTATTGAACATTCAAGGATTGCTTTGAGATTGAAATAACTAAAAGCTTTCATTGAATAGCTGAAATTAGAAATGGTATGTTTTGATTTCAAAAATTGAAAAGTAATTCCGTTTTAGTTTGAAACTTTGAAGCAAAAGAGTTTTCAACTGACAGACACTTTAAAATAAATATCACACTGTGCGGCTGTATCACGTTAAAATAAAAGATCTAAACAAACGAAGTTTTTTATTGTTTATAGTAAAATGGCCTTCAAGAAACATTTCAAAATTTCAGTAAGTATTTAAGCAAAATCTCTGCGATTTTTGGTCTGACGGTCAGAAAAGAAAATTCACGAAAATTTTAAATTTGAAAATAGAGGGGATGTTTTTCGAAAAAAACTTGATTTTTGTATTCACTTACTTTGAGAAGACAAAAATTATCAGATTATATAGAAACATTGGTCGAAATTTTTTTAATAGCATTTTTTATAGAATGTTGTCGGTTACCTCACGAAGATATTAAAATGAAAATAAAGGAAATCAAAGGGCCCTACCAAGAAAAATTAGGTTCGTTTCTTTAATTACATGGAATAACAAAATTTGAGTAAGACAAAATATTTTATTATGATAATATATAAAACACTATAGCGACTAATCATGGAATGCTCCATACAACAGTTAAAAGTAGAAAACCATTTAAAATGCTAGCAAAAAAACTATTCTTCGTTGATATTTGTATAAAATGAAATCTGTTTATACTTAGTCAAACGTGAAGACAGAAACCGAATTCTTTTTAAAAGTTACCCTCAAATTATTTTCCTCTCATTTTTAAAATCTTCGTGTGGTAACAGACAATATATAATGAAAAAATTCAATTGAAAAAAATTGTCACCATATACTCTTACGAAAATTTCTTCATTCCTTATTAATTATATAGAAAAATCTAGTTTTCCCAAAAACCACCCTTCCGATGATTTTTATTTTCATCCCAAAATGTTCCTAGGATACAACGGACAACCAGATACAATAAAATATTCTTTTTAGAAAAATTTTAACCGATATTTACCATATAATCTTATGAGAATTTTTTCATTATATTTAAAATTGGTTCAGCTGCACCGTGAGCGTTAAAAATTAAGTAACTCTCATTTTTGTTGATCCTCCGAAATCAAAAAATTATATTTCAAGCCTTTAGTCGAACATTTCCAAAATAAAAACATTCGAAAACGAAATATTTCAAATTGAAAAATTGAAAATAAGACCATTTCAATTTTTTCATTATTGAATTAAAACAATAGCTGAATAAAGCAATTTTAAGTTTGACGTGTTGAAAATAGAATAATTTAATATTTGAAACGTTTGCATAATTATTGAAAGTGGTTAAAATTTGAAAAAATTAAAACTATTTTACAAACCTTAGATCTTAAAAAATTATTTCTTTATTTTGGAAGATGATTCAAATTTTGTCTCGTATTTAAAAAAGATCAGCTGTGATAAAATCTGGAAAAGCCTGGAATTTCGCAACCAACATTTTTTAATTGATTCAAAAATTTGAATTTTAAATGATTGATACGCATGATTCGAAAACGAATTATTTCGAATTGAAAAATTGAAAGTAAGACAATGTCGATTCGTACATTTTTGAATTAAAACATTAGATGGTTGAAGCAATTTTAGGTTTGACGTGTTAAAAATTATCTAACATTTGAAACATTCACACTTTGAGAATTTTGAATTTTAGCGTTCATAATTATTGAAAGCGGTTAAAATTTGAAAAAAATAGAAACTATTTTATAAACCTTAGATCTTCAGAAATTATTTCTTCATCTTGGAAAATAATTTGAATTTTATCTTGTATTTGAAAAAAAATGAGCTGCGATAAAACCTGGAAAAGCCTGGAATTTCGCAACCAACATTTTTTAATTGATTCAAAAATTTGAAATTTAGATGATTGATATTTGATTTGATTGGAAAAAGAGCCTTACCCCATGGAGTTTTGATAACATCCCCATGTTCCCCACTGTTGTGGATAAAGTTTTCAGGGTCAAAAAGAAGATATAGATACTTGGTGGTCTCCGCAAGGAAGAAAGATTCCATTCTATCAGCTTTTCGATGATCTCTCACATCATTAATCGTTGCATAACCGCAAGTAGTCTTCGCACTGTGTTGTAAACTTCTCAAAACATCCACCCCAACCTAGACAAAAAAAAATTTGAATTAGAAACTGTTCATAAAATACATTTATAGTAACGCACAGTGGTTCTTGATCCAAAAAAGCTGGCCAAAACCTCAAAATTTGAAGTTTACCGGCTGAGGTAGCATTATTTTGTAAGAGGGCAAGTCACTATATTCAAAACTGTCCTTGTGGCGAGCAGTTAAACTTGACTTTCCGCCGAATGCGCGTCCATCAGTCTGTGTCTCGAGTTTCGAGCGTTCGACGAAAAATGTTGTTATTCTGTGAGTTCCTGCCAGAAACAAATAAGGTGCAATGAAGGATATTTCTAAAGGTACGTTAAATCGTTGCTTGCTTCCGTATTTGCATTTCGAATAAGTATATTAATGATATTGGGAGTGAAATGTGCACGTCCGAAAAATTATTTTTCCATATAATTCAGGAATATGCGTAGTGGATTTTTGTTTGCCTGTGAGTGCGCGCGCCAGGATTTCCCGTTTCGATCGCCAAAAAGTATCAACTTTTTGATTCCTTCAACAAAAGCTGCCCGAGCTGCCCCCGTAGAAATAAATTCACTTTTTCTACAACCGCGTGGGAGTGTTCACCCGCGCTATAGCCCACCAAACCATGATTCTCTACGCGCCACATGCCATGCCGAAAAGATACTCATTCAAAATGAAAGCAATTTATTCAGTGACGTTCGAATATACCCTTGGAAACGTTTGAAATGTGCTGGACACAATAGATAGTGTGTCCAAATTGGATTTTACCATTGCATGAAATTAGAGTATTCATCAGGTGAAGCATTCTATTTTCTCATAAAAAAATATAACGATAAATAAATAATGTAAAGAAACTATACCTATATAAACAATAAATGTATGTAACAGTAATAAATGTAACGAAAACATTGTAAAAGAAAAGCGACTTCAGAATAAAAACTTCGGTTTTGTGGCGTAAAAAGTTTATAAACTGAGAAATAAGGCAATACATTTTTTACTCCGTTAATGAAAGGATTCAAGACGCGGGTCGTGAAATGAAAACGTCTCAAAATTTTCAAATATGTGGAATCTTTCAAGGACCCGAATCTTGAAAATGAAATCACGACTTTAGGGACGAAGTTTCTCGGTATACCAGCTGATTCTTTTACGATTTATCAACCCTCGCGAGAGGCTTTGAGAATGATTCTTCTGTGCTTAAAATGTACGCCATTTTTAGTCCAACATTTCGAATTTTCAATATCATTTTTGATATCAGCGACCCAAAAAACCCCTTTATACTTATTTTATTTTACTTATTTTCGTGGGAACAATAGGGAATTTTGGACAAAAGTCCGCCATTTTGAATTTCGAATTTTTAATATCATTTTCGAAATCAGCGACCAAAAAAACTCCTTTGTACTTATTTTCGTGGAAAACAATAGAAAATTTTGGGAAAGTGTCCGCCATTTTTAATTTTTAATTTTTAATATCCAAAACATTTTTGGTTAACAGTTAATTTTTTTTGTAGTTGAAGAGTCTACTACTAGATTGTTGCTTTAGAATTGATCTCGTCTGATTTAGAATTCAATTAGTTGCTTTTAAATATAACTTCCTTGTTAAAAATGCATGTTTTTAGTTGAAGATTTATCTCTTCGGTAGAAAATTGTTCGAAATTCTATCGATTTTTGATTGAAGATTATTTCTTTTATTAAAAAAATTAACAATTTCATTTCCGTTTGAGAATGTATCTTTATTAGTTCAAAGTTCAACTATATCGTGGAGATTTATCACCTCTGACTAAAAACTCAAATATCTGGTTAAAAAGTCATGCATTTGGTTGGTAATTTGTATTTCTTGATATGAAATTGATCTCCTTGGTTAAAAAAGATCTTTTCGGTTGAAAATTCAACTGTCAGGTTGTGGACTGTACTTAAGTTACATTAGACACTCTTCTTGAATTTAAGTAAAGAAGAAAATAAAAATGCCTTGGAACCAAAAGGGATACAACGATGTTGAATCCCTTTTGAAAAGGGGAAAAAAGTAAGAAAAGCGTCTTACACAATTTAAGTATAGTCTCCTAAGGGTTGAACTCTGAAATTGAAAATAAAATTTACTTGCTGAAGATTGATCATTTCAGTTAGACCTTCACCTCTTTGATAGAAAATTTAACTATTTTATTACAAATTCATGTGATTTATGTATTTTGATAATAATTTGTCTTTCTTCTTCAAAAATTGAACAACCTTGTTAAAAAACCATTTTCATCCGTGAAAAATTAATTTTGAAACCGACATTGCAACTGTTCTTCTTTTTGTAAATAGATATTTTTAGTTGAAGATTAGGTGTAAAATTCATGTACTTTGTATCATCGTAGAAAGGTAATTTTTTTGTCTGTAGGTTCGAAATTTCAGTTGGAAATTCTATTGTCCGATTGGAAATGAACTTTTTTGTTGAAAATTCATATTTTTGGTTAAGGCCATGTAAAACTTACCCGATTCCTACCTTACCGACATCTTTTTTTTGCAACAGCTCACGTCTACACCGAAATAGATATCGAGTT
>WSXT02133724.1:0-10640 GCA_011762715.2 Neuroterus valhalla
GTTATTTGGCTCAAAATTCTCATTTTCGTTTATATCTTTGGATTTTTAGAATACCTCAACTCTGACAATTTGGTTTTTATCGAATATGATCATTCTTTCGAAAGTTATTGAGTTCACAGATTATCTTTAATTATTTTTTGTGCGATCAAAATTGGAATTTCGATTTTTTGAGAAAATTCAAAAAGTTGTATCCACGATACTGTAGAGCTCCCAAGAAGAAACATTTTTTCTCTTTGACTTCCTTTGCAATCTTGCGTTATTCGGCTAAAATTCTCATTCCTTCCATATTAAAGAATTTTGAAAATACCATAAGTCTGACAATTTTGTTTCTATCGGAAAAAATGATGAGGATAAAAAAAAGCTCATAATGTGTGCCGAAGGGCAATCCAATCCGATTAGTCTTTCAGGAGTTTTGGACTATGAAGACAACGACAACGACGACGACAACAACGACAGATAGACACCAAGGTGGACACTACTTTTTCGGAATCAGGAGGTCTCAAAACATGGAGATATCATAAATCCCGTGGGACAAATACCTACCTAGTCCAATGACGAGCGCGCGAGCGCTCACGAAAAAAAACGATTGTGACGAATGGTGCAAACATGTGCGGCTAAATTTTAAAAATTCTTTAACAATCGGCCTTCAGTTAGATAATCCAATTTGAATCTTGAGTAAACCGCGTTAAACTACAACTATATGAATAGGTTTTTGCAACGATAGAGATTTTTTTTTAAGTGTTACTTAAAAATATCCTGATAGCCCACATAACGTTCGACACGCAATAAAAACTCATTATACATACCTTCAAAAGCCGTCCCTATAATAAAACCAGAAATTCAACTTTTTCACGTAACGTAATACCACTTAAAACTGAGCGCCAATTTTGACGTTGCGGAGCACGCTTCACGCAAACATCTGAATAGCTGACTTTGCAGCGCTCCCTGCAGTCGTATAGGTAACTAAGCGCGCTTTCCTTCTGCCATTTGTTGTATGAATATGTCAATAATGAATTAGTGTACTCGAAACCGCGAAAAAAGAGTTCGATTTTCGATTTATGGCCAACTTTTTGGGTCCTCCAGACCACTGTGTGCCGGTGTAATTTATAGGATATTCCATTCAAAGCCCGCCACCATGGCCGACTCTCCCCTACTTGAAAAAGTGAAGATACCTTCAGGATCACTATCCATCGCAGGAATTCGGAAACCAACACTCGCGACAGAAGTAATCCACTCGTTTCCCTATTATGATAATAGACCAGGTCAGGTTCATTGTTCTCACGGCTCGTGCGAGAAGGTACTAAATGCTACAGCACGCACACGCGAACTCTCTAGCGCATGTCCCCTCACAATCCCGCCAGTCGTATACTTTACCTACGTATATGACGGGTGTCAAACAAAAACGATAAAATTTTTTTTTATTTACTGGCCACCTTTTTGACGATTCAGCCCACTATCCTTCCTCGTGCGTTTTCTGAAGCAGACTTGATGGACCAATTGGTTTAGATAAGTCTCGACAATGGGGCCCTCTGGCCAATCAAAGGCATCGTAGAGAGTATCTATAAGATGAACACATCCTAAAATCTCAGTTTTAGGTTAGCCCTAAAGAAGTGAACTGCAATGTTTACAAGATGCTAGATAATTCGTAATTTTGCACACATATTTTAAACGTAAAACTTTGACAGTTTCAATATTTTAATATATATATATATATATATATATTTGATATTGATCATTGGATTTCACGATGGTAAGAATAAAAGTTGAGACATTCTGTATTAAATGTCACCCTTATTTGAAAAACTGTCTGGAGAATAAAAATTTTCTGTTAACATCGTTCACGCTTAAATTTTTTCTGGTTTATTGAAATAGTTATGAGTTGGAAGTATGAGAAAATTCTTGCCCTTTATTTTACCATGAGTTATATAGCCTTCAGTTTAATCTTCAATAGGGAAATTGTCTACTTCGTCCCAAACGCAAATTACAAAAGTATATATTGCCGTGCTGGGAGAAATCTTTTCGATTCCGAAAAACATGAACATATGTACGATAAAAAATACACAATAAGACCACTAGAAAATGAAGTTAGAAACCTCAAAATGGAAGTAACAGGATTCCGAATCCAAAATCAAAATATAAAAATTCTTTTTGTATTATTATTGTAATTTATTTTTTTGAATCCTAAAAGTTGTTGCAACCTACCAGATTTATATTTTACTGCTGATAAAACATTTTGTTTTTATAATAATATAAAAGTACAAAAACAGCCAAAAATTTCGAAATTCATTTAAAACAAAAATTTTCTTCTTGCACCTAAAATATTTCGAAAAGGTTCAATATGTTAATTGGTAATATGCTTTTTTGCTGACGTCCTTCTGGCCAACGTGTATAAATCAATAAAGATTATTCAGAATAATAAAAAAACAAGATTTCAAACTTTATGTTTGCACGACTTGTTTTTAAGACAATAAAACTCGGTCAAGATCCTGCTACGACAAGAATTTGATATTGCCTGCAATGATATCGGAATTTATTTTCAAGAAAAATTAGGACATGAGCTGTGAGCCTGTTATTCACAAAACAATGTCGCCGAAACCAATTTCAAAGCTTGAATATTCTTTAGTATAAAAACGTTACAAAATTTGTAGAAAATAAGCCTGGAAGGATCATGAGAAATGTTGCAGGCCCACTAGAGAAATTTTGACCAAATTGGGAAATAAAACCCACGACAATTTTGCGCTTATCTTGGGCTCTCTGAAATTGCATAAATCATTCTTTCGAGAACCACCCCTTTGACAGAAAAACACACCCCCAAAATAAGATATGTACTATACCCGAATTTAGGCCTATGAGAATTTATGAGCTATTTTTGGGCTTCTTTGGCACCAATGCCAATTTTTGGGCTCTTCTATTTTTCTGAAAAATCTGATATCCTTGTGGAGGTGCAGGCGGCCAGAACTTCCAATAGAGCAAATTTGACAAATTTGAGAAATGAATTCTACCAGAATTTCGGGCTGATTCTGGGCTCTTTGAAACTGCAAAAATCAATTCTTCGATAACCACCACTTTAGAAGAGAAAGCACTCCTAAGATAAAATATGCACTGTATCCAAATTTGAGCATGTCAGAATTATAGGCTATTTTTGGGCCTTTTTTTGCACCAATGCTGATTTTCGGGCTCTTTTTTTCTCTTAAAAATCGACATTTGGCCGGAGTTGCTGGCGCCAGCACCTCCACTAGCGCAATTATGACGAATTTAGGAACACCCCTATTCCACCTCTGGATGCCCCTTCTCCCACCTCTCATCATATCCAACTCTGTATTTTTCTCCTACTACACAACATGAAGTTTACCACATTCTTATAAGAAAAATACTTTTTTAAAATTTTTTTAATGAGAAAAAACTTTCATAATAAAGCTACCTTTATTATTTCCCGTCGAAAACTGATCTCGGGTTATATTACCCGCTGTGTAATCACCAGCCACGGACTAAGTCAAGAATCTGATGAAGTCAAGATGTTAATAATTTTAAATTAAAAAAACAAACATCGAAATTTGTTGCGCAGATATTTTAGCAGGCACACACACAAGTTATAAGTGAGATGTAAAGTTCGTCTCGTTATGATGTTGTCACAGCAGCAGAATTTGTTGGAGATAACTAATTGCGTCAACTCCCGCTGCCAGTAACTTACTGACTCCTAAACGTTCAAGATGTTCAGCGTTTGGTTCTTTAGGCAACATATACGTTGTCCCTCTGAGCATTAAGTTCGGCATTAGAACAGGATGTTTAATGATCTTCTATAAACTCTTTGCTAACGCAGTGTACACACTTGTAAGGTACTTGTACCAGAAGTTGTGCACCATGTCCGGACTAGCCTGAGGTGAAAAACCAACATTGTGCGTCCAGGAACAGCCTGGGTGCAAAAAATTGTCCCAGTCCAATCCGAAACTCAACGCACTTTGAAATTTTGGAATCGGATAATACCTCTAGTCTGTTCTTTGAGGCTGAAATCTCAAAATTTCACTAAAAAGCACTAAAATCAAAGATTTTGCGAAAATGGGCCTAAAATCGATACCGATGCCTTCCAAAGGTGACTTTACGATGAGAAGTCATCAGAAGGTAGTTAGAGGTCCGTACCGAATCGCTAGTCACCCCATGCCAATCTTTATGGAGCGGGAAATGGTTGAAAATTGCGTATTTTCGAGTAAAACGCCTGAATACTTGTGCAGCTCCTAGCTCACTGAGTTCTACTACTTTGAGTGACCCAGAGCCCACTACGTGGAGGTGGCTGCACATTGGGCTTCACTCACACCCTACCCAACCAACCAACCAACCAACCAACCAACCAACCAACCAACCAACCAATCAACCATATGTAGAACGTGTTATTAGATGTTAGGTTTTTTACCACGGTGATAAATTTTGAGGAGGATGTTGTTGGTTCTTGATCTACTGGTCCTTTATTTTATTGATTAGCACAATAGCTTTCGCCCTTCGATGATAGGCCTCTTTAGTTCAAATATATCTGATTCTACACATCATGTCACCAAGCCTTACAAGCGTAAGCGTCGAAATATATTTATTTCCAAAATAAAATCCCACTATTATACAAGTAGTTTCAATGGATAGAGCAAAGATTTAAACTTGCTTTTCACTCCTCTCCTTTTGGTGAAAAGAATGTGCATTTTCTTTAATTTGATTCAATTTGTGGGTCAACACTTTCTGCATGCACATCTGATCGACGCCTTACTCTTGTGACACTTGGTGACATGATGTGTAGAATTAGATATATTTAAACTGAAGAGGCCCCTCATCGAAGAGCGGAAGCTATTGTGCTTGTCAATCAAATAAAGGACCAGTAGATCAAAAACCAACAACACCTTCCTCAATATATAGAACGTGCTTATTTAAGTCTCAGAGTCATTAATTATACCCACAAAGTCTTTCATAGTGTTAAATAAGTTGAGAGTCTTTCGAGAAAGAAGTGTGGCGCGCATCTGTTGGTCCTGAGCCTCGAGACCGATGCCTTGTCTGGACACCTCTGTTATCAGTGTGACAGTTCTTTCCACCGCTACTGTTCAACAAGGGAAAGATGTAAAGTCTCAGTCTGGTACCAAGCCATTGGCCATAGATAGCTTAGCGGTAAGTTCATCCTTTGTTAAAGGAATTAAAACTGGAGGTGCGGTAAGTGAATTATCTGTCTGTTCCCAATCAATAATTTATGTGTATATATTACCTCCAAAATAAATTTTTGGCACAATATTGTATCTAATAGTTCTTTGTTGCTCATGTTTTGCTCCCAGGATTTTGGTGAGTGCGTCTTGGTGAACGGTGAGCCTAGGGTCGGTTACCATTCCAAGAAGTAAATTTTCTGGCATGGCGGAAAAACCGTTTGTCTAAAGGGAAGTGTTTAGCACATTTCGGTACTTCAGAGGAAGAAACCTTGACAATTCAATCGCTTGGAAGAGGTGCCGACTCACATCAGCGATAGACTCATCTCGTCTGATGTGGAATCACTGAGGAACGTATACTGTGAGTAAGTATTCAACTAATACTTGCAGTTTCTTTGTGGGTCTTTTTGTTGATATGTATAATCTCAGAATTCTATGTGCAGTTTTCAGCCAGCGAGACATGCTGATGGGGCTTAACTTCCGGGAGGCCAGCTCAGGAGAACACGCTCCGAACCGTATGGCATCTGATATCTCATAAAGATACCTTTGATCTGACCTGAGATCTGTGGGCTCAATCTCGGGTAAGTCACACTCAACTTGGTCAAACTCCACAACATCGAGGGTCTCACAAGTTGGAAGACGTCCCCCTATTGGCCCTGAGTATTTGTTTGGACCAGATGCAGGTCCGGCAATAAATACAAAAAGACTTCTGAACTGTAGCTCATTGAAATGTAATAGACAGACAACCCATTGCAAGGGACGATCAAGTGTTTCTCTAGTAGATGAACGATTCCTCCTTTCCAGCCCGTATCCATATTTGTACCGTCACAGCCCACGACTATCACTGCATCGATGCCTCCATTCAGTTCTATTGTTACGTAATTATAAACGCAATCTGTTGAAGGCCTGGATTGATTACCAGAAAGCTTTTGATTCAACTTCCTATGGACTTATCATCTGTCTGTTGAAAAGCTTGAAGGTTCATTCAGATATAGTAGGATGCATTAAAAGATTAATGCCTCTTCGGAAGACCAGATTTACTATCACTTCTGGAAAACATCGTGTGCCAAGATCCATCTGAAACGTGGACGAATAGCAGGTATTGATAGGGACCCTGAGCTTGTGGACCAAAGTGCTATCAGACACCTTAGCGCTGGAGAAACCTACAAATACCTGGGCGTGCCTGAGAGCCGCATTCAGGATACAACATCTGTAAAAAAGGTTCTCCAAAGCAGATACAAACACCTGCTCCGACGGATTTGGTCGTCCAACCTGTCGTCATTGAACAAGATATCTGCGACTAACATGCTTGCCGTCCCTGTTCTCCTCTATTCGTTTGCAGTGGTTCCATGGACGAAGAACGAGCTCAGGGCCCTTGACATTATCACGCGCAAAATGATGCATATGAAGAAGAGCTTGCATATCAACTTGTCTGTTCCGCGTTCATACATCACACACCGTAAAGGCGGACGCGGACTTCTCAATCTCGAATGCCTATACAACCGAATTATCCTTCATATCATCGCGAACGGTAGAGATCCTCTCCTGGCGATGGCCAGAAATCACGAAATGAGTGGGAAGGAGCGTTGCTTAACAAAGCCGCCGAGCAGGCAGCTGGAACCCTTGGCCTGAACCTTAACATCAGAAGTGAGGATAGCGCATTACTTCATCAAGATGCCTCACTTCTCAAAACACAGGTGAAGAAAGCGGAGGCAAAAAACTTCCTAAAACAACATGAAGACAAGGTGATGTCAGGACAGTGTAATTTCCACCTGAGCATACCGTAGGAGCATATTACGTCAAGAGGTTTCCAGCAATAGGAGCAGGGCATGTCTGAAACTCCCTGATCACCTATGGCATATACTATCAAATTGTCCTATTCACGCAGGAACGACGTATCTGTACAGACACAATGCTGCCTTAAGAGTAGTTTACCACCATCTTTGTCGCTCTTATGGTGTTGGCCGAAACCCTGCCCTGCAGAATGCTCCAAGGGGGATAGAGTCTATTGTTGAGAATGAGGAGTGCCGAATCTACTGGAACTACGATTTCTCGACAATAGTCCCAATCCGACACACAAGCCCCGACATCGTGCTCCTTGACAAAGATCTCAGAGAACACCTTCAACAACATCATCGAGGATATTCGGTTAAATTAATTGTTCTCATCATCGGTGCTCTTGAAGGTGCGACTCCTACGTCCGACAGACTAGATGGGAATTATTGCAGACTTTGCCGTGAAAATCATTTTTCTGACTCGAAAAGGCTCGAACGTCAAGACACGACGAAAACTGTATAAATCCAAAGTCACATAAGTCTAATACAGATACTTTCCAATTTAGTGCCACCTACTTTGATTCCGCTTCCTCTCATTTCGTGATCGAGGGTTCCTTATTCACGTCCATAATCATGGTGCGTCGGGTAATTGGAGATCAGCCGATTTCATTCCGCATCCATTTACACTCTCTATCATCTGGTTTTATCCCGCCGTTGGATCCATTCATACTGAAGTTCCAAAGAATGTTTCATTACCATTTTGAACAGTAATCTATTATATATGAAGTAATAAGAATTTTGACTGATTGGGGACAAGTCTAAAATTTTAAAGTATGTGAAATGAGGTTTTCTGGAATGAAAAAAGAGAGAAAAGTAGGAATCGGGTTTTGATCCTACTTTTCTTGGAGTTACTGAAACTCAACATCATTTTGCGAAATGAAAACAATAGGCAGTTTTTGCACTATCCAAATTCTTCGAATCTCTAGTTATAAGGATTGATTTTGAATAAAATATATTATTGTGATGAGGAGAAATGTCTCCAGACAAGATAATTAGATTTCCACTAGAAAGAAATCTACCTGCTACGCGTGCACATTCTCATCGCAAGCGGCTCTCTTCATTGGTGAGTTCGAGCGCGCCTATGGTGTGCGTCTGTCGAATCTCACGCTCCGCGCTCCATAATGAATGCACCTCGCGCTTAGTCTTTGTACTCTTCTACATTTGTGTATAGATCTATTGAAACAGAGAAGCAGAACAGCGGCTGCTATAATTTGATGATTGTGAATTCCTTACATACTCTCTCCAGAGCGCGAGGCAGGAATTGAACCCATAACCGAAAAGAGTGGGTCCAAAGCTCATGCAATTTTGAAATAAAACATTCTCCTTTCCATCATCTTCTTCGTATCTCGTATATTTTTGCTGGGAAAACACTACCTCAAAAAAAAAAAGTTGAAACTTTACCTTTTCTCATCGCACATCCAGTTTACCATGGAAACTAAACAAAAATGAAATTCGCCTCTCGTGGACTTTATGGTTTACAAAAGATCTGATAACATATTTGGTCATAGTGTTTACAGAAACCCCACCCATACAAACAGATACTTACATGCCCTCTGGTACAACCACCTATCTCAAAAGCAGTCGGTTATAAACTCCCCTGTACACAGAACTGTCCCCATAGTCAATGAGGATAATTTATCATAGGAATGCACAATATGATGAAAAAATCCTTTTGCGAATATCAATATCAGATACAATATCAGAATCAAATTTCAACCACCTGCAAGGGCAGCACCACTTCTCAACAACCTCAAAGACAAGAAAGCACGTTTCAGTGAGCCAGATGATATTGAAACGGGTTATAGCATTTTATTGGACGAAACAATCGTCATCGCAGAAAACACAGAATGTGTTCCCACGAAAATCTGAAGGAATAACCGGTATGTCAAAAAATGCTATAAACATTAGGTACAAGCATCGCAGAGAGAATATATGAGAACTACAGATCCCGAAAACACAATTCCAGGTTATCTGTGAGGAAATTAACTGCAATGTTCACGTAATGTCCACAATATTTATGATTTTGCACATGATTGGAACACGAATCAACTCTTCATATAACCTCAAGCAACGTGACTTTCACTTAAAGTGATGCACGAGTAGTTGTTCCTATTTTCCAGGAATCAGATTATCAACATAGGAGAAAAATCATTCATCGAGAATCAGAGTTCTCCAAGAAATTATTTCCGATACAAACTTGGATCTTTATCTCGATTTCGAGAGCATTTTTTTTTAATCAAGGAGGATAATATCTTTGAACATAAAAAGATTGATTATCGTCAGCAGCGCACATTAGAAAGTAGCCAATAAAATTTATCAGTGTGTTGGCTGCTATCAGTTCTTGATATATTGTATCGTGAATGTCTTCCGAATGACCACGATAACCCAGTTTCTTACCTGAATAAGAAAGCATGCATTCCTCATAAAAAATGAACCATATCTTCCATACTTTACGATCATCATAAAAAAAGTAGAGGTACATTTTGTAATGTATAAAATAAGAAATGAAAAGGAACATTCACATTCTGGCGCAACTTTGTGGGAGAAAACGGTTTCCAACGTCTTCAACACTACCAGCCATGAAAATCTTGATTCTCGCATTTCTCTTTTTTTTCTTCGAAATCAGTGAGGGTTTTAAATATAGCCCATACGACTGTTTCGGACCTGGCAACCCACCAAAAAGAAAAACTCCAAAACAAAAAATCCATCCGCCACCGTATTGTTCTGTGGAAGACGGATTGAGTAAGTTCAAAATATTATATATCTCAGTGTTAGATAACTCTCTTTCTAAAAGTAACTAGTTACCCTTACCGCTATATTAGGGAAAAAAGTTACAATTCTGAGTCGAAATTTGAACACCATGGAAGCCCTGCATAAGTCAAGATACGACCTACTCCGGTCCTGCTAACTCATCACCCTCTCTTTCGATTCCTGTTGAACCTACTTTAGACCTATACAGAACCTCTCATAGTTGAGGTGCAAAAAGCTGAGAGTACCAATCCATCACAAAAATATGGGGCCTATGCCAAAATTAAACACTCATTCAAGACTCATTGAGTTCCTAGAATCCAAATTAAGGGCTCTGCAATTTTCCAGAAAAAAAGTTATAGTACCGTTAGCTTGACGTCGAGGAAGCAATGCGATGGTAGAAATCGGGACTCTTACATAGATCAAGAATCCATTTTTTGGGATTAAAATGAAAACTACATGTCCTACAAAGAAAAGATTGCTTACACACTTGAAGATATTATTCTGGTTACCCTGTGCTTTTTTTTTGTTTTCCAGTGCTTGTATCCATTGTCCGAAAACTAAATTTTTTCATATTTAATATGATTGTTTATAAATGAAACAAAAACTAGTTGTCCTTATCTCGAAACGAACGTGTAATACAGTTAATAGAACCAGGAATAAGTTATAAAGTGAGATATCAACTAACAAGGGCCCCGTTGTCTGGCAAGTATCTTGGGTCCTCGTGGAACCATATCCTAACTTCAAAATCCGTTTGAGTGCCGGTGTTACTCAATTGGTTTAAATTGATTTCATCAGATAATCCAAATGAGTTGCAGTCGTTGTGTTTCACTCCTAGTAATGCATATTATTTTTCATAACAACTCTATTGAAAACGAGATTTTCA
>WSXT02133735.1:0-10640 GCA_011762715.2 Neuroterus valhalla
TTAAAGATTCTTTTTTTTTTTAATATAAAAGACCCATACTTGGTTAAAAATTGTTTTTTCAAACTAAAAATGTTACTGTCCCATTTTCGGCTGATCAAACATTATCTTTTTTCTTGGAAAATGATTCTTCCTATTCAGAAATTATTCTTTACGATTAACAATTCAAGTTATGCAGTCAAACAATTTTTCATTCTAGGTTCAAAATTAATTTTTTCAGTCAAAAATGTTACTATTCCATTTTTATTTGAAAATTTTTATTTTTCTATTTCAAATTTCAACTACTCTGTTAAAAAACTGTATTTTTTGGTTGTAAATTAATTTTTGGTAGAAAATCGAACTATTCCAGTTGAATGTTCATCATTGCAGATAAACATTCGTCTTTCTGGTTTGAAATACAACTACTCCAGTTGAGCATTTACAATTTCATTTGATTGTTCATCATTTTATGTAAAAATGTAATAATTTGTTTGAAAGTTAGTTTTTTTTTGTTATAAGGAATTTTTTTCAACTGAAAATTTAACTTATTTCAAGTGAAAATTTCACAGTTTCTTTCAGGAATTTATTCGTTCTTTTAAACATCTAATTTTTTGCAATTTAAAATTTGAGTAATAAAATTTTCGTTGACGATTTATCTCTTCAGTAAAAGTTAATTGGTCTGTTTATAAACTCAACTCCTTCAGTTAAAGATTTTTTTCCTAAGTATAAAACACCTATGCTTGTTTTAAAATTGGTTTTTTAAACTAAAAATTTTACTGTTCCATTTTTGGTTAACAATAATCATTCTTCGACTTTGAAAACCGAATGTTTTGTTAAAGCTTCCTGTTTTTTCTTATAAAATGTTCCTCTTATGTTTAAATCAATTTTCTTGTTTGAATATTCACCTTCATTGATGGAAATTGAAGTGCTCCAGTTAAATATTGATATTTTTAGTTGAAAATTCTTCTTCTTGTTTTGAAATTCAACTGTTCTGGTTGAAGATTCATAATGTTATTTGAAAATTCATCACATTGGTTGAAAAATTAACTATTTTGTTGGAAGTCTGTTGTTTTTTTTTGTTATGGTAAATTGATTTTCTTAATTGTAAGTTTGACTTTTCCAATTTTTGTAAAAAATTATATTTTTTCGTTGAAAATTAGAGTATTTTTTCAGAATTGATTTATTTTGCAATGTTTGATCTGTTGCGTTGAAGGATGTTAAGATTTAAATGAAAATAAATGTTAGCGTTTTACGACAAATATAAATATGTTGCTTCTAGTTGACCGGAAAAATTGAAAAACTTGACTGGGAGAAACCGGGAAATGACCGGGAATTTGAAATCGTCCGCCGTATCGCCACCCTGATTCTTCACTTTCTTTTCTCATTTTCTTGATAATTAATCACTTCCCTGACCTCGGTCCACAGTCCAAATCTTGCTATTCTTGTTCATATTTTTCCTCCCCACCCCTTTTCTCAATACTTCGGTATTCCTTCCCTTTTTATTATCTTATATCATTTATTATATTTTGATTCCTTAATCCTTCCCTATCTCTCTAGTAATTGACTTTCTTTATCTTTTTTTCATGTGCTTTAATGTTTACTCCGATTTCGTCTCCTACATCTCTACCTGTAGAGAACTTTCTTCTTCTCATTTCGTTAACTCAATCGCCCTTCCTCTTTTTTCTTCTTCTTCCTTCAGACATTCCTTCGCTAACTCCCCTCCCTTTCCCTCCCTTAGCTTTGCTTCAAATTTCCATGCCCTTTTCTCTCGTCTGGTACTTAATTTATCCCTTTGCGCTTCTTCTCCATTACTAGAGTCCATCTTACATATCTTTCCTGGAACCTTTCCATCTCCTAACTTTCCTTCCATTCCCATATTTCTGCTCCATATCCTAAAACCAGCCAAACCAGGGTATCAAACAACCACATTCTTCTTTTCCAGTCTTTCTTGAACTTTCTTCTTCCTATTCCCCATACCTGCTTCATTACCACTGCCGCTTTTTCAATTCTTTCACTTATATGTGCCTCATGATCTCCATTTGCTTGCAGTGTATATCCCAAATATTCAAACTCTCTCACTCCTATGTTCACTTCCTCCATCTCCCTGTCCATACTTTCCTCTTCTCCCTCCTTTTCTAATCATCATTATCTTTGTCTTTTCTGCATTTAATCTCAGCTTCTTCCCATCTAAGTATTTTTCCAGCCTTGTAATTAGACCCGCCATTCCCTCTCCATCCTCTGCCATCATTAGTATATCATCCGCGTATGCCAGTGTATATATCTTTACTTTACCCATTAAACACCTCCCTATCCGTTTCTACTCATTGCACATCCAAGTATGAGATTAAGATGTTTATTAAAAGTGGGCTCAGGGGACACCCTTGTCTTACTCGTCTCACCAACCAGAAACTATCGCCTACTTGATTTGCTACCTTGACCCTGTTTTTGTCTCTTGAAAGATTTCTGAAACTCCTTATCAATCCTCTCCTATTCCCTTCCTTTTATCATAATCTTATCTATCTCTTCCCAGTCCAGAGAATCGAACGCCGCTTTCAAGTCCAGGAACATAGCTATCATTCCTCCTTTCTCCTTTTTAATCCGCATATTTATTAGACAATTTACAACATATATGTTTTCTATCACCCCTATTCCTTTTCTAAACCTCGTCTGATTTGGTGGCACTATCTTCTCTCACCAACTTCTTTATTTAATTTCTCCGATAATACTGTTGAATATAACTTGTATCCTTTCTTTCTGTAGCTCTGGCCACCCCTCTCCTCTTTTCATACTCTATTGCACATTACCCATGCCCATTCTTTTAGTTCATTCCCCCTATATTTCCATACTTCATTCGGAATTTCATCCAGACCTGGAGCTTTCCACTCTTTCATTATTTCTAAAACATTGATTATTTCTTCTTTTGTTATGTCCTCTTTCCCTTCCTTCTCTTCCTCTCTTCCTAACTTTATTCTCTACCCCTCCTAGCAGATTCACGGAATACTTTTTTCATCCTACTATCTCAATATCCTGGTTTACCCTTTTCCTTCTGTATTCATCTCCACTACTGTTCCCTTTTCTTCATCTTCAAAGTTCCTTCCTCATTTCCTTCTTTTTCTCTTTACATTCCTTTTCCCATCCGTTTCCGCCCCTCAACCCCCCCCCCCTCCACTATCTTCTGTTTTTAGCTTCTTTTAAAATTTTTCTTTTCCTTCTATTGACTAATCCCCTCTTCCTGTTCCTTTTACTTCTTGTTTACCCTTATCTCTACCACTCTTATGACCCTCTAATGTGAGTATTTTTGGAAAGTGATCAGAATCTATATATTGTCCTACCTCTAGTTTATTGGCCTTTTCTATTACCTCATCGTGCACTATCACGTAGTCAATGCTGTTCCCTTCTAACCTCCCGAGCGTGTATATTTCACCTTCCTCATCCCTCTCTATTTTTTCGTTTATGATAAACCATCCCATTTCCTCTAAGCACCTTAACAATCTCTTCCCTTCCCCATTTAGTATCTTGTCTTTGGATGTTCTTCTTCACTCTTCTCCCCATTCCCTTCCTCCTCTAACTCCTGTCCTTGCACTTAAATCGCCTTCTAATACAAGCCTGATCACCTGTTTATTTTCTTTCATCAGTTCTCTTATCTCCTTAGATTTCTCCTGCATTTTTCCGCCACAAACACTCCCGCTACCTTCTATCCCTTTTTCATCCTTATCTCTTCTACCCATAATCCTTTAATTTCTTCCTTCATCACTCGCCCATCTTCCACTGTTAGATGTTCCTTTCTTATTCCCATCATCATTCCCCCTATTGATCTGCCTTTCCCATTCCTCCTTATTGCATTTTGAACCTGCCAACTGTAACCCTTTCGTAACCTTCCCCTTACGCTTTCTCATTCTTTTTCATCTAGCCACGTTTCCATCATTATTCCCACCTCCCACTGTTCCAAAATTCTCTATATCGTATTTTCATTTTCCCATACTTGACCCATGTTTCACTCGAGTTCTCTTTCTCCTCCGCTATTCTCCTCAACTTGTACTGCATATTCCTTTGTTCCCGTGTCCAATAATCATCTATTCTCTGTTCACTTCCATATAACTGCCATTTATCCAAAACTTCCTCCCTTTCATCTTTCCTGTTCTTCAATTTTACCAGCGCCATTTTCTCTTCTTCCATCGTCCTTTCCTACACTCCTTACTTCCTCTACCTGTACCTTCGCATTTATTCTATTTAGCACTTTTTGCACACCTTCCTTCAAGCCCCTCTCCTCCAATCTTATACCTTTTATCACTATATTCTCCATACTTTCCTCTCACTCCTTTCCAACCTTTTCAACCTTTACTTATTCACAGCCTCATTCTACAACTCCCCCCCCCCCTCCCTTGAACCTTCTTGAATTGCGTTTTTCATTCTTTCCAACCTACTTTCTAACTCCTTCACTCTATTCTTGGTCTCTTCCTGCTTCTCTAGTTTCCGCTCTAGGTTTTGCATTCTTTCCTCAAAGTTTATTCTAACTTTCTCCCATTCCTCTACTTCTCTTCTGAGTTCCGCAATTTCTCGTTTTATTTCTTCCCCTAATTCCTTTTGCTTTTGTGGGCATTTCCATCTTTTCTACCATCATTTTTTGAATTTCTTCCAAATTAACCCCTTTCATCTGCCCTCTAGCTTCATCTCTGTTTTTGTCTTCTTCCGGCGGTGACCTGAGCATTTTGGGATTTTCTACCGGAGCCTTCAACTCCTCTGTATCCTTACTGCTCCTCCGTTCCCCTCGTTTCGTTTTGATAAATCCTTCTAACGATCCCAAGCTCTTCGCCCTCAACTTCTCATTATCGTTTTCATATATTTACGCTGTGCCTTTCTCTCGTTTTCTACTAGTCCGTCAGTTCGCTGCCAAAAAGTGTGATGATAGTATGCCCATGAGGCAATCAGCATTTGCGCACATGGTGAATAATAAACAAACAAAATCAATGGGTCCCCATGGATCTTGTCTGAAAAAATCAATATCCTTCGTAAAACGATTGTATTACGTATGCTGATCACACCTAGCAATATTCTAACAAAGTAAACCATGAAAAGACGATCGGCATACATAGAGCGCGGGTCTTAGGCAATCGTGAAGGTCGGCTGAGAGCCTGAAAATAATACAAAATATCTCATTGTTGTTACACGCTCCACGTATGCCGATCGTTTTTTCATGGTTTACTCCTTTAGAATATTGCACACTGAAAAACCGGTATGGTCTTCAGCAGTATATCCTAATGCGGCGCCCTAGATTTTTTGTCTGCACGCCCTATAATTTGGTTTTCGCGTCGCACAATATCGGTATGGGCACGAGACCTTAACCAAACTTAGCTGGTGACAAGTAACGAAATTTCAGAGGTTAAACTCTCCTGACAATTTGAGTAAGCACATGTAATTTGGTAGATTAACCTTCAAATACTTGCTGAAATTCTTCCAGTTGCCAATCTTTCAATTTTCTTTTTACCCACTCATCCATATTCCAAAGGACACAACAAAATTGAGAGATCGTAAATAGCCACTTTTCACGACAACGACACAACGAAGTTGCTTCCGAACGCCAAACCGAGTTTGGGTCGGATACCTAGAAAATATACCTGCCACGAAAAAGAGAATAGGCAGCATCCTGATACCGTTACAGCTAAAAAAAGTTTAGCTGGGATATCCATATCGGTTTTTCAGTGTAGGTGTGCTCGGCATACGTTAAACTATTGTATTACAAAGGATATTGAATTTTTGCGACGAAAAATTGATTTTATTCACACAACTCCATGGGGACGCACTGATTTTGCTTGTCTATTAATCAACATGTACGCGAATGCTGAATACCTCATGGGCATACGTTACACTTGCTTTTTTACCCCTCGTTACCTGTCAATCCATTTGAATCATTCCGCCTTCGATAGCACTGTCTCTGACGCCTAACTCCGTACCTACTGTCCTTCTACTATCAAAGACTACTATCACGAATCCGTCTTAAGCTTACAAAACATCCACACCTCAACTCTCTCTTTCTCACACCACTCATACTCTCGCTTACGAACCTACCGAACACACTTTTCCCACCCACTCACATTGATTTCGACCAATATCTAACAAAAACTTTGCACCAAACTTTCACTGTGTTTCTAAGCATTTACTCCGGAAACGGAAGTCCTCTTTGCAATCCCATAACGTAAATGACTCAGCTAATTAAAATTGAAGTAAGTCAGGTTTTCATAATTTCAATTTCGTGAACCGGTTCAAACCCATCACAATAGAGGGTCTATTCGTTTTGGTTGAACATGTAAACGAAGTTCGAGACGAAAGAAGTCAGCCCCTCGCAATGGAGGGCTTCTCCCTCGTAACTTGCGCCAAGCAACAAACACAGACGGGGCTCAGCCACGGTTTACTCTGAGTGTATCTGATATTTTTCTTTTGTTTTCGATTTATAAACAAAATAAGAGCACAGAAGACACATTTTGATTAAGGGTCTTAACTTGTATCAAGGATATAAGAATAATAATTTTCCAGAAAAATCTTGAAATTTTTTCAATTTGACAAATCTTAACACTGGATTAGTTTAGTTAGTGTGACTGAGGTTTATCCCGCTCAAATAAAATATTTTGTCAGTCGTGTCTCGCTGTTTTCAAGATAATTCCAAATTTTACAAATTTTGATACTGGGTTATCAAAAAGAGTTCGAAGATCATTTCCCTTTCTTCGAAACTATATCCGTTCTCACGTATGTCATCTTTGTCGCAAAATTAGAGAAAATTCTTTTGTTATATTTGGTTATTTCAGTGAGGTTGAACCTTGTTTTTAGTATTTTATATTCAATTCATTATCTCTGACAATCAAGCTCTAGTGGAAATAGTCATCGAACGTTTATCTAGTGCCCGAAATTCGAACTGGAAAGAGTTGGTAGAATTTTAGAGATTCGCTCTAATTTTCGCTAAAAGGTGTTTTTACGCTCGAAAAAAGTCTCAATCGGTAGCAAAAATAATTTTTGAAATAATTTCCATTCTACAAAGAAAGAAAGAGCATTTCTTACATAAATTGTTTTCCTCAACAAACAAAAAATCGTTTTACTATGTCATGCGAGTTTCAGTGCATCATAAGCCTTAATGAACTTTAATTAATGTGTGTAGCTAGGAATTTGATCAAGAATATTCAAAGATTATTGATAATAGGCAATTGGAGTTACGATACGAATTCTTGCCTGATTAGATAGTGAAAATTTCAGGTATTATTCTTTTTTGAAGTTGAGTTGGATACACGGGAGGACACAGTCTCCCGCCAACATGCGAACAGCACGCGGCATTCCCGGATAGTTACCCATCCAAGTGCTAACCACGCCCAACGCTGCTCAACTTCAGCGATCGGACGGAAACCGGTTTTTCAAGCGTGGCATGGCCACTGAAATTTGAGCGTTTTCGTTAACTTTTTCTTCTGAACTCAAAAAACTATTAATAACGAATGAATACCGAGGAATTTAATTATTTATATTGTACCTTAGTCATATATTTTTACGTGCGTTCGGCTCAAAATCAGAATTTTTTATTTTTCATAAAATTGTTGATCATTGAACAACAGCTGAAAGATGTAACTCATATCATTTGGCGTCGGATGCCCGAATACGAACGAGTTGAATTTTGTACAAAATAGTTTAGCTCCATTAAAGACAAACTTGAATTTAAAAATAAAACTTTTAAGTGTAACCACCAAAAATACAAATTTACAACAGAACAAACATTTTTCCAATAAATATAATTTAGGGTAAGTTAGAAGGGCAACTACTAGGTACTCATTCTCGTATAATCATGTATCTTTGCCGAACAAAATAATTGAGCTTCATTCAAAAAACTTGAACTTGAAAGAAAAACTTCTAATGCCAAACACAAAGAATGAATTTATTTTCCGAAATACCAAGGCGATTCATTTTCATGCAGCTTCGGGGATTAGAGATTTTCTTATATTGAAAATTATCACTTTTTACAACAAATATTGGAAACACAAATTTCAACGAATACTGGAAAAATAAACGCGATGAATGCTCCAATACGAGGTAGTTGAATTTTGTACAAAATAATCTTGCTCCAATGCTCCATCAAAAATACAAATTTTCAACAGAACAAACAAGTTTTAAATAATTAAAATTTCAGGTCAAGTTAGAAGGGCAAATATAAGGTCCTAATCCTCGTATCATCATGTATTCTTGCCGACTAGAGATTCTTTTATTTCAGAAATTGTTACTTTTACCCCAAAAATATTGGAAACACACATGTCGTCAAAAATTGGAAAAATAGATGCGTATTTGGGAGAGCGTTCATGACAAACAGTCGCTTTTTGGAGGGTAGAAATGCAGGAGGAGTGAAGCGCCATTTTTCACTTTTTTCAGGAGAGACTAAGGACATGTTGTAAATTCAGCAGGTACTTTCATGCTCTATCGTACTGAAGAAAGTTTTCTTACAAAAAGCTATCCGGTTTCGAAAAAATGAATGAAACAGGTTACGTTCCGAAGTTAGATTTCAGATCCGTATCGACTTTTAACATCTTTTAACATGAACTGTGGAGTTAATTTGTGGTTTAAGAAAAAACTGCGAATTTTTTATTTCAAATTCTTAGTTTTTTTTATTCAAAAAAAGTTTGTTTAAAAAAATATATCCAGTTCTGATAAATTTGAAAATACAATTATGACTTCGAAATAACGTAAAACTGACATTTCAACTTCAAATGACGATAGCAACTATAATTTTGTATATTTCTAAAAAATAAGAAAATGGGTTTTGGGTTATTAGGTACTGAATGGAAAGGACTCAATAGTAATGAAAATCATCAGCCAGTGTCGAGAAATATAAAATTGTATTTTCTACTTTGGGTTTAGAAAATCTTTCCAGACCGCTTCAAATGACAATCATTACTACGATTGATATCATTTTCTTCATATTGGGTTTCTAATTGTTACATAATTTCCGTTTAAAGTATAATCAGGCCAATTTTGGTAATAATTAATAATAATCCTATCGTAGATTGTACTATATGAATATATTTAGAATATGATTAATTGCAGATGTTTAAGGAATAGTACATTACGATACGTGTGACTTAAGTGGCACATTTTGGCACGGCGTGTAGTTAGAGCCCGAGCGAAACGAGGGTGATAATCACGCCGTCCCAAAATGGGCCACTTAAGTCTCAAGTATCGTACAATATTTTATAGCACTGACTAACTTAGATCCGCACTAACGGTTCGTCTATCCATGACTTAAAATAGGTTAGTACAGCACCGTGAAGTTAGGGCCCGAGCGGTAGCTAGGGTCATAAGCACAGTGCCGTAATAACCTATTTAAGTCACGGACAGGCGTTACTTAAGTGCGAATTTAAGTCACACGGTGCTATAAAATTTTTTTTTAACTTTTGATTATGAAATCGTAGAGGAGATATTATAAAACTGTCACTATAGTCAGCGTATTATTCGTACTGGATTTTTGAATGTCCCTGGATTGAGAAAAAACCACAAACTTCTACTGTAAACTCAAAAAGACAACTAGACACACGTCCTCTCGTTTGCTACAATCACGATTTCTCATACTGCGCAGGCGCGACGATCGATCGGTATCAAGTACATGTTGGCGCTTGAACCCTCTAACTGCCCTTTTTATAGTGGGAATTTCGGAAAATAATGCTTCAAAAAAATCGTTTGGCATGCATATGTATTGGCATTTATCTGCTTTTTTGAGCTAATAATCCCGATTTCGGAAATTTGGTGCTTGACTCCTTCTGCATTTCTACCCTTTAAGCGTTAAAATTTATTTTAGGCTTATATTTACTTCAAAACAGGTTTATTGAAGTAAATAGTACAATAATTTCCTCCTAGAACATTCCCTTCTCAAGGTATTTTTCTTTTACTAGGTATAAGGTGGAAATTTCATCTTGAACACTTTTTTCTTGATACATACCTATTTTCAATATTCGATAATGACTTTATACTCTACAAGAAGATCGCAAAAAAACTTTTATGCATTTTTAAAGTTCCACCTACTTTTTCTAGTTCTGATTTTTGGCGCCAGATGACGTATCACAGTTCAACTATTCCCGAATAAACTTCTATCGTTCTGCGTACCAACGACAAACGTGAATTCATTTACAATGCTAACGCAAGTATTGTCAAAATCAGGACACACGAAGTATCGACCGTGTAGAGCACAACTTTATTGTGATGCCAATAAAGCATCAGGGTTGCCACAATTTCTGAAAATCATGGAAATATCATGGAAATTTTTTGATCATGGAAAATTCAGGCAAATATCAGGGAAATCTCATCAATATCAGGGAAAAAGGGTCCGCCAAAATTTTTTAGATTAAATCTACGCTGTAAAGACATTCCTTTGGAGACCCTTCAAATCTTGTAAAAGAAAAAATTTAAATTGGCATTTGGGTCTATACTTTTTATTTTTAATTATTCAATCCCTATAAAAATCAATATTTAAAAAAATGAATATACATCTATAATAAATAATTGAAACCGACGGCATTAGCTGCGTGGTAACTTCCGACTTGGGTGGGATCTCGAATGTCAAGCATGTTTGGGCGCGGTTAGCGCTCCGGTGGGTGACTGTTCGGGATTCTCGCTTAGTCGTGTTTTCACCATGTTTAATTACTGTC
>WSXT02133746.1:0-10640 GCA_011762715.2 Neuroterus valhalla
CTGATACTTGCGAGCGAAGCGAGCTGCGCGCGAAGCGCGCGACGAGAATGTGCCCGCGAAGCGGGCAGATTTTTTTTACTATAACTGGAGAGGCTTGTAGGCTACAAGCGAAACATTTCTGCCCCAATGAAAAGCTCTCATTTTTCAAGGAGAAGACCACAGGATCGAAAAATGTATTTACCCATCACTCATATCTACACACACTGTGCGAAAGTTCAGCATAAAATCACTACACTTCTTAGAAATAAAGTGTGCACTTTCATTTATGGGAATACCTATTTTCTTCAGAATTCTGCATTTATTTTGAGTACGCAAATGTTTATTCATTTCAATGTTAAATTGGCAGATTCTTGATTTCGAGATCAAAAACGTCAGAAAAAATTCGGAATATCCAGTCTGAGTAAATAATAATGTTTTTTCCCAAGACTTTGGCCGTCAGTTTAATGGATATGAATTCCAAATTGGATCCTTTCGGTTGTTAGTTCTGTTTTTGACATGGATCAACTTAGATGATTTCTAAATCAAAGGCCCCATTTTCTTTTGGTTTGGTTTCCAAAAGATACCAAATCATCTCGTTTCTAAATAGGTCAGCCTTGAATGTTTTGGCTGCTTACTTTGTTCTCTAAAAGGAAAACTTGAATCATTCTTAGTCAAATTCATTTTTTAGGCTTTTAGTGCAGTTTTTACAATAGCCCAACTTAGATCCTTCTTTATATAAGTTTCGTTCCCCGAATGGTCCAACCATTCAGAAAAGGACAACTTGGATCGTTCCGTCTGCTAATTTCCACTTTAGGGGAGACTGAATCGAATCAATTTTAACCTCAAAGGCAATTTTTGATTGCTCGTCTCATTTCAGAAAGAGCCGAACACTGTACCTTTTGGATGATCATTTTGTTCTCGAATTAGCCCATTTTGGATTTTTCCGGTTCTCAGTTTCGTTTTCGAAACTTGAAAACAACTTGGATCCTTCTTACGTTAAAGTTATCTTCTGGCTTTTGATTGGGTTTTGAAAACAGCGTAGCTTGGATCCATCTTGATGTTATCAATGTTTTTAAACTAGCCAATCTCGGACCTTTTTAGCTGTTAGTTTCGTTTCCGCGAGGGACTAAGTTGTATCCTTTCCATGTGAAAGTCATATTTCGGCTGAAATTTTTTTTCTCAAATAGCATTAGTTGGATCTGTTGGACTGCTCGTTTTCTTCTCCTGGAGAGACTAACTCAGATCGTTTTGGGTATCATTTTTTGTTTTTTCGGATATATCAATTTGGATCAGTTCTCAAGTCAAAGTCATCTTTCGGCTGTTGGTTTTGTTTCTGAAAGTGAATAACTTTTATCTTCCCGGCTGATTGTTTCGTTTTTGTAAAGATCCAAGTTATATTCTTTTTGGCTATAAGTTTCGTTCTTAAAATCAACCATCTGGATCATTTCTACGTCTGAATCAAATTTCAGCACTTTCTGCGTTACGAGGGTCGGAAGAATTCTGAGGATGCAAAAAATTTCATCAGGAAAGTTCTACTGGAAGGTTCAACAAATTTTCTAGTAGATATGAGGTTGATGGAGATAAAAATAACCCAACTGCTGATGTTCCAACTAGCGCGTGCTTTAAGTGCCGAGTGGAGCTATCGCCTGTATATGTCTGCGTGTGTATAAGGGGAGTGATAAAATCATTGTGAACGAGCGCATGATAGTGGAAGAGGATCAGCTGAGCAAGCTGTTGGTGATAGAGGCTGCCTTTTGATGGTCTACAGATTTCTGAATTCTCACCTACGATAAGTCTCTTTGCGGAAAGTCCCACCTGGGGCCACGTCTCCCTTGCGGCAAGTCTCTTTGCAACAAGGCTCCCTTTCGGCATCTCTCCCGGCAAAATGTTATTCATGGAAACAATGGAGGTCAAATATCTCCCTCGCTTGCCCAGTCCCGTGGAGGGTGGGGGGGGAGGCTCCCCTGTGAATAGTAATGGAAATAATTTTGCTCCTGAACTTTGAAATGGTTGATCGAGTTAGGGGCAGGGGGGAGCTGCAGGAAGACAATTCCGTTAGGGAGGCTTGTCTCAAAATTTCCTTTAGGGAGACTTGCCGGAGGGTAGACATGCCGCAGGTAAGACTAATTACAATGAGACTTGCTACATGTGAGACTTGTCGCAGATGAGACTTGCCACATGTAACTGGATATGGACCCTCATTTTTAGCTCAAGGATGCAACTACCGGATTGAAATTCCACTGTTTTTCGTTAAATATTAATGATCTTTTTTCTTCAATTCGACTATTTCGTCGGAAATGCTTCTTCGTAGGTTAGGAATTAAACAATTGACTCTAAAAAATTGCAATGCCTTGACAAACCATTAGCATTCAAAAGATGATAAAAACGCATTTAATTAAGAATAGCCTTCCGACGCAAGAATGCTATCTTGTAAAATAGAGAAAAGATTTTTTTGAAGAATTTTATATCCGCTATGAAATCGTGACCAGAATTCCTCATAATGTTTTTACAACATTATTACAGAGAATGAAGAAGTTCCCATATTTCTACAGGAATTATGAGATACATAGAACATTAGAGTGTTTTTTTTTATTCTTTCAGGTTGACGAGGATATTCCATGGTATAGCAAATCCGTCACGACTCATAATCGACCTATACATAAAAGCCAATCGATAACAGCACGGCTATGTGGAGCAATTCATGGTAATCAATGATCGATTTTGCCCTTGAAATGAGAACTAAATTAGAATGTCCCTTGTACTAAAATTCAATGCTGTTCTCTATACCCTCGAAAACTTTGATTTTTTATCGAGTTAAAGATTATTCCTAGAGTTCTAGAGGTCAATTATTATTACTGAACCTGCGTTCTTAATTATTGCGCTTATCAGACCTATCACGTATCTACCTTCTTCATTATTTACAATTACCTTATTTCTACTTCCTGTCCCCTCTACACATCTATCATTTTTCACTCTTCCTCCTTTCTTCTCTTTCTCACCATCGTACTCAACAACCCTCTCGTCCTACACAATATTCACCTCCTCTTCTCCTGCGGATGCCAAAGCCTATTCAAGCCCTCCATGCTTTTACATCTCGTCCTCGCTATTATCTCCTGTCTTCCTTTCTCACACAAATAAAACGCTCGCTCTATCGGTATAACACACTCATGTTTCTCATTATATCTAGAGCCTCTTATCCTCTTCTTTTCTTCTGACTTTTCTCTATTCATGCCGTTCCTCTTAACAATCTGATACACCTTTCTCTCTTCCTTGCGACTTCGTCTAACTTTATACTCGTGCAAACCATTTTTTCGAAATTATCTTTGTCTCTTCCCCATCTTTCTATCTCCTCTCCTGTTCTCTTTCTATCTCCAAAAGCTACCTGCTGACATCCCCAAAATTGTTCTCCCTGCCTCCCAATATAACTGTGTATATAACTCTGTGTAGCCCTTGTGTCCATCTGATATACCTCTCCTGTGACCCATTGACCCCCTCGTTACCTTATACCCCAGCACTTCTACTCCATTTAGTAGCATGATCACCACAAGGGAGTCGAGAGGCTTTATCCTCCTCTCAAAGTCATTTGTAAACAACCTCTTTCCTAATCCTCAAACCTGCCGCATCACATTTGCAGAGGGAGAGAGAAACAGAGAAGAAGAAGCGAATAAGAGAAGAAGAGATGCAATCAAGAAGAGGGATGAGAGGAGAAGGAAACATAGAAGAAGAGGAGGAGAAAAGAATAGCAGTAGGAAAGGAACGAAGGAGAAAGATGAAATGCAGAGGAGAAGCTAGGAATCGGGAAAGAAGAGGGTATAGAGAAGGCGAAAAATCAGAGAGGTAGGAGAAGAAGAAAATAAGAAATTTGAGGGAAGATGAGAATGAGGGGAGAAGAGAGTTGAAAAAAGGAAGAAGAAGAGAAGAATAGAAAAAACATGGAGAGGAAAGGAAAATAAGAAAGGATGATAGGAAAATAGAAGAAAATAGGAAGGGAGTTCTGGAAAGAAGAAAGTTACGAGGAGAAAGAAAAGAAGAGAGAGAAGGAGAAGAGGAAAAGAGGCGAAGGAGCGGAGGAGAGGAACAGAGAATAAGAGAGTTGGGAGAAGTAGAGAAAAAGAGAGTTAAGAGAAAGAGGGAAGGAGAAAAGAGGAGAGGAGAGTTAGGTATATAGACGAAGAAGGGGGGCAGAGAGTAGGGAGCATCAGAGGAAAAAAGAAGAAGAGAAGAACACAGTTGGGAGAAAAAGATAACAAGAGAAGAAGAGAGATGAAAACAGGGTGGGGGAAGATGTCATCCTCCTTTGGTCCCAGAACTCATTGTGTGCCAGCGAGAATGTCGAGAATCAGTCCCAACAATCCATAAGAAGCTCATGCTTCAATATGGGATCAAAATTAAATTCCCTCTCATTCTCCCTTAGTAAGTCAGAAACCCCCCTTTTCTATACTATGAAATTTCAATACTTATCGTTATTCAGTTGTCTTTCCCTTTCATTTATATATACAAAATGAATTGCCGTTTGAAATTTCAAAAAACATTTTTTTACACTTTAGTATAAATGCAACAATTGGCGGAATAGAATCAGATAATAGAGTGTATATTCGGTCGCGAGATAACACATGTGACGTTCCGCGAAGAAAAGACATCATCGGCGATCAGGCAACTTTTACAGGAGACGCGATTAAAAAAACGGAAAAGAGAAGAAGGCGAAGAGAATAACAGAGAAGAAGGGAAGGAGAGAAAGAGAAAAGAAGAGGAAAATACTGGAAGGAAAGAAAAAAAGAAAACTAAGACGAAGAGAGGGAGAGGAGAATCAGGTTGAGAGAATGAGAGAACAAGAAAACAGGAGAAGAAAGAAAGAATAACAGAAGAGGTAGAAGAAGAGAAGAAGTGGAGAATCACAGAAAAGAGAAGAAGGGAAGGAGAAAAGAAGAGAGGGAGAGAAAAAAAGAGTTAAGAGAAGTAGAGAAGAATGAAGTTAAGGGAAGAGGAAAACAAGAAAGGATGAGAAGAACAAGAGACTTACAGAAAAGAGGGGGAGAAGGTGAGAAAAGGGAGAAAATAGAAGAAAAGGAGAGTGGAGGAGGAGAGAAGAAGAGAAAGAGAAAAGTAGAAAAGGATATAAGAATGAAGTTCAGAGAAGTGAAGAAGAAGGGGAAAAGACGGGAACAATAGAAGAAAAGGAAATTAAGACAAGAGGGGAGAGAAGAATGAAGTTAAGAGAATAAGAGAACAAGAATATAGGAGAAGAAGAAAGAAATAACACAAGGGAGGAGGAGACGAGAAGAAGGAAGTAGCAGGAGTAGAGAATAACAGAAAAGAGGAGAAAGGAAGGAAGGAAGGAGAGAAAAAGAGGGAGAAAAGAAAAAGAAGTGGAGGAAGAGGGAAGAAGACAGGGAGAGAAAAAAAAGTGGAAACAAGTAGAAAAGAATGAAGGCGAGGGAAGAGGAAAACAAGAACAGATGAGAAGAAGAAGAGAATAACAGGAAAGAGGGGAAGGAAGAGGTGAAAAAAGGAAGATGACAGACGAAAAGGAGAGTAGAGAAGGAGAGTAGAAGAAAAAGAGAAAAGGATAGAAGAATGAAGTTTAGAGAAGTAAAGAAGAAGAAGAGGAAAAGGAAAAGAAGGGAACAAGAGAAGGAGAAAAAATTTAGACAAGAGAGGGAGAGAAGAATTAAGTTAAGAGAATAAGAGCACAGGCATATAGGAGAAGAAGAAAGAAATAACAGAAGAGATGAGAAGAAGAGAAGAAGGAAGTAGGAGAAGAAGTAGAGAATGACAGAAAAGAGAAGAAGGGAAGGAGAAAAAAAGGAAAGAAAGAGGAGAAAGGGAAAAGAAAAGGAGGAAGGGAAAAGAAGACAGGGAGAGAAAAAAAATCGAAACAAGTAGAGAAGAATGAAGTTAAGGGAAGAGAAAAATAAGGAAAGATGAGGAGAACGGGAGAATAACAGATAAGAGAGGGGGGAGGGGGTGATCGAGAGAACAGGGAGAAGACAGAAGAAAAGGATAGAAGAATGAAGTTCAGAGAAGTGAAGCAGAAGAGGAAAAGAAGGAAACAAGAGAAAGAGGAAGTAGGAGAAGAAGTAGAGAATAACAGGGGGGAGAAGAAGGAAAGGAGAAAAGAATAGAAAAAGAGGAGAGAGAGAAAAGAAGAGAAGGAAGGGAAAAGAAGACAGGGATAGATAAAAAAGTTGAGAGAAGTAGAGAATAATGAAGTTGAGGTAAGAGAAAAACGAGGAAAGATGAGAAGAAGAAGTGAATAACAGAGAAGAAGGGAGGAGGGGGGGTTGGAAGAGGGAGAAGAAAGAAGAAAAAGAGAGAATGACAAAGTTAAGAAAATAAGTGAAGAAGGAGAAGAGAATAACAGAAAAGAGAAGGAGAGTAGGATAGAAGAATAGAAGAAGAGGAGGAAGGAGGGGAGGGAGGGGCGGCGGAGAGAAAAGGAGTTAGAAGGAGAAGACAAGAAAAAAAGAAGAGAACAAGGAGAAAATAATATAAAAGAGAAATAAAGAAGGAGAGAAGACATGAAAAAGAGAAGAGGATAAGAGAAGAAGAAAAAAAGAGGAGGTTTAATAAGGAGGTGGATCATTCTTCTTTTCTCTTCCTCTTCTTCCCTTCTCTTTCCTACCTCCTCTTCTTTTCTCCATCTCTTCTCTGTTCTTCTCTTCTTCTGTTCTTTTCTTCTCCTATTATTCTCTTCTTCTACCTTTTAACCTCCTTTTCTACGTTTTCCCCTGCTTTTCTTCTCCTCTCCGTCTTTTCTTGTATCAACTCCCTTCTACTCTTGTTCTCCCATATTCTCAACTTTGCTCCCTCGTCCTTCTATTCAATAGAGGATTCTTTTGAATGCTTAGAAAATTCAAATTTTATGATTCTACCCAAAATTTTCCGCAATTAGAAGAAAATATAAAAAGTTGATGATCTCGTGTATCTTGGAATTATATTTTAACGGACCTAAGGCTTTATGGTGCAATAGTTAAGACATTCAACCTATTTTTTTGTTCAAATGTGTTTTTTCTTTTTTTTTGCTGCAAACACTTTATTATAGGCTGTAGAATAACAAAAGAATGATACCGCAAAGTATTGATGTTCCGTGGTGATACCAGTTTGTCAACTGCCTTCTGCATGTGAACGAATAATAAGTATTTGACCTCATTTGACAGACAACATATAACACAATGCGGCTATTCCGAACTGCACATGCATATTTTGACTCCATCTGACAAAACATTTAGAGATTAGTATGTAAATTACAGATTGAAAGAGCCTATTTGTAGTAGAGGACTACAACACAAAAGCTTGAGTGTGAACTTGTACATTGTGGAGTAAAACCAGAAGCTATGTACGTCCACCACATTTTATATTGTACATAGTGCACGAACTGTAATACGTTTGTGGATAGAATGTTAGGAATCCTTGTGTCCGTGACATCCTCTCTATTGAGGGCATGTACATTATTATTCATTGATTAGGAATACGCATTCATTGTATTTTTAATTTAGGTTGTTGTCTTCGGAAATCTCAATAACTACTTTGCACACGTTTTAATCTAGAGTAAACAAAGAGGTAACTTGAAAATTTTTTGCCAATAAAGAGAAGGTATCGCTCAAAGTTTGAGCACGTTTAGGGCACGCGTGATGAATCTCGCGTTTCGCTTTTGACATATAATTTTCTTCGTACTACACGTTTCACGGAGGAAACTGGATAGTAAGAAATAGGTAATAAAAAAATCTGTTCGCTGCGCGGGAACATTCTCATCGCGCGCTTCGCTCGCATGTTTGATGTTCTCCGTCTCTAACAAATACTTTATCATTTCGTGTCTCGTGCTGCGCACTTCATCGAAATTTGTCTGAAACGGTAGAGCAGTTTTGTAGCCCAATTTTTTCATATGTTGTGCACTTCTTCTAGAAATTTATTTGTTCAATGTTTCACTCTAATTCTATACGATTCAAACAAAAACTACGCGTTCAATCGCAAAAATTTTAAGAAATTTATAGATCTTTTGGTGAACTTTATCATTTTTTCAAAAAGTTTCTGATTTCATTTTTATATATTTTTTTCCTGATTGAAATGAAAACCACATTGTCTGTTGAGAAAAGTTTGATAACTCATTTAAAGATATTTTCCTGGACAAGAACTTGTGTCTATTTGTTTGTTCGTAAGCTTGAGACAATCGTCCGAAAGTTCAATTTCTTACTTTTTGATATGGTTCTTTTTAATTGAGCAAATACCACTTGTTCTACCAAATAGTAAACTTTACCAAGGTGTCTAGCCGGATAACACGGTCAAAACTGCCCCTGCGCATACGGAAAACTGATTACACTATCTTGTTCCTTGTCGAAAATAATCCGAAACAAAACAATTTCAGAACCTATGAGTCATGCTTCGTCCCCATTGACCTTATAGTGTGATTTTCAGTTTTTTGTCTATATCTCGGTCAATTTCTGAGCTGGAAAGTTATTTTTTTCGCAAATTGTAGAGTTTTTTAAGCCCTACGGAAGGAATACCTTTTAAGAAATTTTGTCCCGAAATTGAAATTTTTGTAACGCTTTTGAAATTAATTTTTTTTTTTTAATGCCGATCGACTCAGCGCTAGAAAAAAATATATTGCTTTTTTGGTATTCCAAAAATATGTGTGAATTTTCTCAGATTTTTCAAAATGGTGGAACGCAACCAAAAAATTAGCCGAATTTTGAATATTTTCTACCATAATCAAGATTTCAGAATTTCACTAGCTACATTTTGCTACGTTTAAACACCTTTTTTGTTATATTGTGCAATTTTAAGCAGAACAACATAGTTTGCATCACCATTGAAAATTTTTTTAGCAGAGAAAAGCATCAAATCTCGATACAAACTTGAATTTTTTGGAATTTTTGACCGTCTATGATCCTCTGCATACTTCAAATCATCTTTTCGTGATTCTATCATCTACTTTCATTTTATGTGGCTCGTATAATTTATTTTTATGGGAAAGATGAAGTTACTCTTCGTCAAGTAATTTTTTTATCTGTAAAACATTGAAAATCAGGTATGGACCTTTTTTTTGGGTTCCGACTACGTTGAACTCCCTCACACATTATACGGCCTATGGGGACGAAACATAGTTTATGGGTTCTTAAAATTTGTTTTCTTGGACTGTTTTTGACAAGGAACAAGATAGTGTAATCAGTTTTGCGTACGCCGCAGGGGCAGTTTTGACCTTGTTATCCGGCTGGACCCTTTGTAGATCTTTCTTTGGTGCACAATTTTTGTTCATTTATATTTTTCCGTACCTTGATTAGTTTTCAAAAAAAATTATCGTACTTACAGACGGACATACAGACAGACAGACAGACGTATTCATAGAAACCTGTTTTTCGGGTTCAAGGGTTCGCAAAACGTGGACATTTTACAAAAATGCGGGGGAGGGGGGCGTCAAATTTTACACAAATCTAATACCTTCTCTGACGAGAATGTAAAAATGGATGTAAACACGTAGGGTCTTGATATTATCGCAGAGCATCTTCCTCTTTTTTCAAAATATACATGATATTACTGACTAATATCCGAATAACACACCAACGTTTTTTAAACGTTTTCTAGCAAACCGAAAACGTATGGAATTTTTGGTGAAAAACATGTTGAAAACGTTCTTTAAACGTTGGATACTTCTACTGATTTTTGAAACCCAAGTGAACAAAACTTTTCGAAGACCTTTTACAGACGTTATCAAAACGTTTGAACAATAACATTTTGGCTGTCTACAAATTCAACACGTATTTCGAACGTTTTCAGAACGTGTGGAAAATGCTTGAAAGAAATTTAGTACACTTTCAAATGGAGTTTTTATAAACGTTTGAGAAGTAAAATTTTTAACGATCCTTATAAGGACCATATTCCAAACGTGTTGTGAACGTTTCAAAACGTTTTCCAAACGTTTTGTAAACGTTTGGAAAATGTTTAGTCGAAAAATTTATTCGATAGATGGCGAAACTTTCAAACGTTTAGGAGACGTTTGAAAATATAATCTGCTCAAATTTTGCTTGGTCCAACATTCACCAATCAGTGCTGCCAACCATGAGCTGCCGAGTCCAGAAAAGAAACGAGTAAGAGATAGATAGATATAAAACTCCTTATTTTCTGTCTCTACTTGTCTCTTTTTGGCTGACAGCCTCTCATTTGTTGCATCAAAATTGATTATTAATATAAAAAGCGGGTTTAAAACTTTTTTAGATCGAATATCTTCTTTGATTTCAGTGCTACCGCAAATCTTTAGCGACGAAATTTGTAATTCACACGATCCGCGTAAATTTATGTTTAAAAACTTTTTTTTTTGGTAAGAGTAGTTGTTTATTGCATATTCATAAATAAATGATTGTGAGGATCGTAATATGAATCTCACAATTTTAGTAAATAATTTTTTTTTTCGAATTCCTGTAAAAATTAAAATAATTGTTTGCCAGTAAAAAATAATCGAAGCTGAGTTTAGAAACAAGAAAAATTCGAAATGAAAATAAAAAATAAAAGATAATTGCAATATAAACCATACAAACATAAAATAGTCAACATTATATTCAATGGGAAGAAATAAAAAAGAAAGAGAAAAAATGTTGAGCTCCATTCCATCAACGAAACTTGGAATAATTTAATACGGCACAGCGCTCGCAATCCAGCACTACCAACTA
>WSXT02133757.1:0-10640 GCA_011762715.2 Neuroterus valhalla
ACGTAATATTTCCTGAAAGTTTCATCATTTAAAAATATTAAGGAGCGAATTTGAATATTAAATCTTTACACCATATAATCGCAAATTGATGGTATTTATTACCCGTATCTTAACATGTTCTTTCAAATGATGAAATATTAAGAGTCATATATTAAATTTGCAGAAGAAAACTCCCGAAATGGAAAATACATTTTAAAACAATTATTGCTATCATAACAGTTTGAGTGAATATCTGTATACTGATATGAACGAAACATTGATATCTTCAGAAAATTCAAGCTTGAAAGTTAAAATTTGTCGGCATCACATTTTTGAACTTTTGTTGAGTTTGACATTAATTTAAAAAAAAATATTCTAACAAACATAATAAACAAATTAAATAAATGCATCAACACATACAATAAATGTGATAAATATACATACCGTTCCCAAAACAGTTCCGTCAGAACCTGTAATTTTCCTTCCGCGGATGAGTCATTTTCTGCAAAATGTTTTTCACAGACCGCTTGAACTTCTTCTACAGTGATATCATCCCTGAATATTGCCCTTTGCCATAGTTTAATAAGTTTTTTGTCTTTTGGTACATAGTAAAACCGGTATTTTTCAATCGGCGAACTCCGTTTCTGTTTGTAATCAGAATCACACTTGACAGCTATACATTTAACCATTTTTAATGTTTAATCACACCATTAACTTTTATTAACCATTCGAATCGCTTTTTGCAAACACGGAAACGCGGAAAACTTCAAAAAACTTTCAGTGTTTACACTTTTGTCATGCATTTGACGGATAGTCGGGCCTATAGGTAAACAGCGCCACAGATGCCAAACTAATTTTCTCTGGTCGAGAGTCAGCCAACTTTTAGCTTTGAGTGGCACGGGGCTGGTTAACATTTACGCGGGAAACAGAAGTCCAATTAGGAATTTCTGGTATCGAATAATTTAATATAAAAAAAATTTTAATAGAAAAAATTTCTAATTAGAAGACAATGAATTGGAATAGTTCTCGATCCAGAAACGTTCAAAATTGAATCCTTATAAAATGCGAATGAGATAATAGGACAATCGCAAATGGAATGAATTTCAAATGTTATCATTCAGGACCAGAAGCGTTGGAAATAAAATAATTGGACATCAAAAGTGTCTGATTTTCAAATGATAAGCCCTTAAAATTGTAATAAATAAACATTTTTGAATCTTGGGAATTGTGAGAATTATAGAATTTTTAATTCGAAGTTTAAATATAAGACGATAAGCATTCAAAGTCTTTGAATTTGAAATTGAATTGTCCATCGCCGATAAAACCTGACAATTTAGCGTGCCAAGAGAGCTAAGTAGAAGCATGAGGGGAAGTGGTCTCACTGGAAGGGGAAGGTAACTCAGGTATTTCGTGCTATTTTGGGCTATATATTCAAAATTAGAGAGGATATATCTCAAAAAAGCAAATAATTTACGAACCCTTTCTTTACAGGATTGAGTCAACAAATGAATGATGAGGGAGGGAATAATGTCCGTCCTCCACCTAGATTGGATGAGCAAACCGTATACTTTTCTCCTTATGATCATACCAGACCAGGGAGGAACAATCGTCCTCGTTCGAGGAATCCTATAACTATCCAACGTGTGTTCGGCTCCGATATTGTTCAGGATGCGAGATACCTTTCGGTGGAACAGACTCATGCTGAAGACAGAATTTATTTTGAAAATTTGCAAAGAGAATTGGAAAGTACGCTCCGTTGGGTACCAGGAGAGGGGACACCAGCAGCAAGGCCATTATCACCAACACCACGACCACCAGCACATAATCCCTAAATTCTTCCAAAAATATATAAAAATAAATATCTCACATACTTAGTCTTCAGAAACCATCCCCTGCACGAGTGACACACCTGCCTCCTCTTCTACTGCTCTCCCTCAAGCAATGTCTAGCCCTACTCTCCCCCACCCTGTAGATCATCAACAAGTTGACTTATTCGGCATATCTATGCTTAACTTCAAATACAAATTTGAATTTCAAGAAATAAAATGGATTTTCACCTAAAAAGATAATAGGCAAGAGTGGGGAGTTGTGAGCCAGGTTTTGTTTTCGAAGTATATCTGCCATAAAAATCGATAAATTGTAAATGTTCTAACTCAAGTATTTAGAGGACATCTAAGCACAATAACTGGACAAAAGAATTTGAAAAAAATTCACGGTAGTCTTTGATATATTGCAGATCGGCCAAAAGTAGAAAAATCGGCATTCGTGATTTTGGTGGGGAGTTGTGAGCCATGCCATATGTCAGAAAACAGCACATTTTTATGATTTATGTTTATCAAAGTAGTAGAAAATGAAATTTGAGATAAATCTGATGTAACTAGAAAAATAAAAAAAATTATTCAGATTCACAATTAACACAGGTGTATCACCCAGTCGCCATGTTGGCACCCTTCAAGTGCACAGCACAGTCGCACATGTTACAATGTATTGCATTATTATTATTCAATTTTTTCGGCATTGCGGCTATACAGATAAAGCAGAAGTCTTCATCAACTCCCTCCAACTCTCTACAACTAGTGGCTCATAACTCCCCATATCGCACTTATTTAGAATGGACGCATCGCTATCGACGCCCTGAACAATTATCAAAATTTTCTTTTTTGTGTAGAGAGCCAATGGCCTAAGGAATGTTTTGTAGAAACTTTCCTCTATAGTTGTGTGCAAAACGGGCCTCAAAATACCACTAACACAAGTATTAAAAGAAACTTTTGGGTACAATTCAACAATGAGTGATTCACACGAAGGCCAAAGACGCCTGCAGATGCGATGAATGCTCACTAAAAAGTTAGCTTGGGTCAAGAAAAACACTGAACAGTACGTACAACAGACCTAGAAATCACAGCATGGCAGATATCGAAATGGCTTACAACTCCTTCCGGCTCACAACTCCCCACTCCTCCCTATAATTAACAGGATCACTTCAATTATTAACCATGGAGGTGAATTTTCAAGCAAGAAGATTTATTTCCAAATAGAAAGAATCTTCTTTATTTATTCTCTATTTTTTTACTCTTCTTCAACTGAAGGAGTACAGTTTTCAAACAGATAAATGAGGTTTTACTTCAAAAGATAAATTGTCATCAGAAATTTGAATACTCATATTCGAAATTTAAAAAAATGGATGTTTAACTAAACAAATAAAATTTCAACTAAAACTATGGAATTTTCAATTGGGATAAGTTGAAATTCCAGTGAAACAAAATTATTTATAACAGGAAAAGATAACTTCCAAATTAATTATTGCAATTTTCACACAATATGATGAAGAAATAAATGAAATTATATAAATGTTTAACTGAAGTAGTTGAACTCTAAAACAGAAAGACCAATTTTGAACTGAAGTGATAAACCTTTAACTAGAATAGTTCAATTTTTCACGAAAAATTAATTTTCAACCAAAAAATACAATTTTTCAACAAATTGGTTGGAATTTGAACTTTCAACGAAATAACTGAATTTTGAATTCAAAAAGGCAAATTTTCACCGAATTGTCGAATTTTGAAATAGAAAAGATCAATTTTCTACCAAAAATGAACAACCCAATTTTTAATGGAAGTAATTGATTTTCAACCAAACTGATAAATTTTGAGGTATAATGATGAATCTTCAAATTGATAGATGTATTTTGAGCAAAAAAGAGCATTTTTAACGATAAATATTAATTTTCTAAAAAGAGGAATATTTTTCATATGGAATGATTACAATTTCAACCAGAGGTAAATTTTGAATCAAAATAATGCAGCATTGACAAAAAAATTTGATCTTGATAAAACAAATTGTTACATTCACAAACAAAAATGTGAAATTTTAACTGTAGCAATTGAACTTCAAGCCAGAAAAACAAATTTTCAACTGAAAAAATTAATCTTCAAGCAGAGTTATTGCATTTTTAACCAAAAATTAATTTCCAACCAAAAAATGTACTTCTTCAACAAAATGTTCAAAGTTTAAACTATAAAAATAATAATTTCTATCTAAAAAATGGAATATTAACGTTTTTGGCTTCGAAAGATAATTATTGAACGGACATAAGTGTTTTCAATTAGATGAATTTTCAAATAAAACAAAAAATATTCAACTCGAATGGTTAACCGTAATAAAAATGTTTTAAACAAGAGAATTCACTTTCTTTGAAGGAGATGATTTTCTTCAAAAATATCGAATTTGAACGATGTATGTGAATTTTCAACTAGAAAAGGTCAATTTTTGTCTGAACATGGAACAATTGAATTTTCAAGTTAAATGATGAATCTTCACCTGTAATGAATGTATTTTATGTGAAAGAGATGGATTTTTTACCATAAAGAATAATTTTCTACAAAAATGTCGAATTTACTGCAAAGGACAGGAATTAAAAAGAAATATTTTCATTTCAAAATTCAAAGATCTGTTCAACTAGATACTTGAATTTTCGCAACAAGAAGATGAATTGATTTTTAAAGAAGCAGTTACATTTCGAACCATAGGTGAATTGCAAAATTAATTTTTAGGTATTTTATTATTTAATTGAAAAACTATGAATTCGTGATGAAGCATTTAAACAAGTTTCCTATTATGATTCAGAAATGTTTCTTCTTCTTTTCGTTTTACATGGAACGTGATTTTTTCAAAATGATTAGAAGTTGGATTTAGGAGAGAGGAATTTCAAAAAATTGTTCCTCCAATTCAAATTCGTTGCTCAGGTCATTTATCGCAGTCATTAGCTACGGCCTGGAAAAGGTTGGGAGCGAAAAGTATACTGCCCGGAGTCCAACCCCGTGGTCAAAATCATCAAGTTTCAATAAATACTAACATAAATGTTTGTTTTTTGTCAATATTAGGGCATAGTCTATTTTCAGATCGATAAATACATAAAAGTATATGTATACAGAGGGAAAAGTTCTTCACTTCAATCATTCATACGTAACATTAAATTTTTTAATGTTCAGGTTTGTTATTCGAAAATTTGATTTTAGTGGGCTACAATAAATCAATTTTTTCTGGAAAATTTCTTTCCTTTTATCACTTTTAGGACGTCTAGCTGATCTTACTGATGTTAACAATCCGGACTGGGTTCCCTGCAACAATTTAGGTGATGCCGTGGGCACAGCCTTAAAAGGATCATCTGCTCTTGCGCGACATGAAAGGCGGGCAAAAAGGATAAGACGATATAGCTGAAACATTTTGTCAAGTATTACAATGAATGAACCTATATAAAATAACGTTAATTTTCACTGGTAGAGCTTGCTGGGGGTTTGAATACGGACACTGGACATCTACCTGAAGAATAACTCAATTGAAGTGGAAATAAAAGTAGAAAAAGGCACAACTCCACAAAATGGCATTCTTGGAGAAGAGCTAGTACATTTGTGTCAAGAATTAACGCTTGCAATACAGTTTAGAGTGTTTGATATTCACGTGTATAATCTCACAGATGAAAGTTATGGATAGATAGCAATTTTCTCAATTGCACGAATGGCGTGACGGCACGCGTAGCCTTCGAAAGGATCGTTTAATGGGTTTCTATAATTCTGCAATGGGTCCGCCCACAACATTACAGATCCGTATGTTCATATGCAATTATCACCCGTGCCAAATATACACGTCAAATTACGGTACATAGATTGATAATTTTCTTTCACCATGATACACGTTTAATTATTTGTTACTAGTAGCATTATTCGCGCGCGTTTAGTTTCTCCTGTGGAGGAACAAAATATTTTTTGAAGCAAATAAATGTTCAATATTATCCTCTCACGAGAGGTTCAAAAATTTTTTTAACAATTTTGAGCTAATTTTTTCAGAGAGCTGAAGCCAAACGGATGAGTTCTGGAGAAAAGGAATAGGATGAATATTTTATCATAAATTAAAAGGAAATGATTTTCCGATTGCTGAAGATATATTCTTCCCCAGAAGAGTTTTATCGTCCGGCGAAATTTCTACAAAAATATCTCCTATTTCCTGAGCTCATCCATTTTTTATTAAAAGTTCATATTTCGATTTTAAGAGGTAAAAACTTGTTTTCCAGTTTTTTACATGAGAGAGAAAAATAGAACAAATAAGGTTCGATTGAAATAATCTCGGTACTGTCGGCAAATCTCATTGTTCATTTGTGTCTATGTAAAAAAAAATCTTCACCGTCATGTATAATAACTTTAGAGTTCATAAAAGTCTCCAATCATACAATTATTATTTGATCAGTTGATAATTCATTTTATGTTTTCAGATTTTCGTAGAATCAAAAATTGTTATACATTTCTCTGAAAATTTTTTAGACTCATAGGCAGACGTCAAGAAAAGGGATTTTTTAAGAAAAGTATTTTTTTTCTTATTTAACTGTGAAAAACCAATTAAAACAAATCTCCATATCACGTCCGATTCATAAAATATATAATCAGGAAATTATTATCTGTTTAGTTGATGATTAATTGTATCATCAGAGTTTTTCTATATCAGAATAATCACAAAGTTTGTAATAATGAGTGGTTTCATTCATATAATAAGTACTAATTTATTAGGCAAAATATATTTTTTTCTATTCTTCATTACCAATCAACTTTTTAGAATTCGGCACTGCGAACTGTTGAATCTTACCTGCAACAAAAAGGAGGAAACAAAATTAGTTACTATTCAAGTTTAATTAACATTTAATGCAAGAACTGTTGCAATTTTAACTGAACAATTGAATCTTCAAGCCGAAAAGGAGAATTTTTCAGGAGATAGTTGAATTTTCATACCAACATGTTGAATTAAAGAAAAAAATTCATTTTTTAACAAGAAAAATTACTTATTCCATACAAAATCAATTTTTTCATCCAAATGATCGTTCGATATTCAAATTCATATCTTTAATTGAACAATGGAATTTTTTCAATTAATTTTTCAACTGAAAATTCAATTATTCTATCTTTGTTAAAAAAAGGTCGTTTGGAAAATCCAATTGTTTTGTTAAAAATGTATATTTTTGTCTTGGAAGTTCACGTTGTTTGTTAAGAATTCTTATATTTTGATTAAATTTCACTGTTCTTGATTTGAAATTGAAATTGTACTATTACTATTTGGTTGAAAGTTGAACTCCTTAGAAATTCATTTTGTTAGTTAAAATTCGTGTTCTTTTGAGCAAAAATTGTATTTTCAAACATCGTAATCCAACTATCCAATTTTTCTTCTCAATTTTTTATTTTCAGTAGAAAATCCAACTAATCAGTTAAAAATTCATGTATTTGGTTGAAAATTCGTATTTTCTGGTAAAAAATTAATCTTCATAGCTTAAAAACTCATCTTTTGGGTTAAAAAGTCTACTGAAACCTAATTTCTTTTCAAAAAATGATTTTTTTAATCCGGAAATTAAGTTTTTGATTGTAAATTTGAAGTTAGCATTTTTGGCTGATAATTTGTCTATTTGAGTTGAAAATTAGTCTGCTTTGGTTGCGGAGTCAACAATTTTTCCGGAAAATCGTATTTTTAACTGGCAATCATTCAAATATTTGTTTGAAAAATAACTTTCTTGTAGAGAGTCATATTCTCCGATTCAAAACATAATTGCTTCGATTTAAAAAATAAAATATTTCCCAGTTAAAATATTAAATACTGAGTTGGAAGTTGAAATAATTCGTTAAAAATTTAACTATTTGTTCAAAAATAAATTTTTTTCACTTTAGCCCTTACATTGCATATATAGAAATAATTTGGTCGTGACAACCCATTTTAAGTCTTACTATATTATTATGTCGGTCATAAATACACTACGACTCCCAATAAAAACGAAAAAGGCTGAATTTATAACCATTTTGTTTAAATTCCACGTATAAAGAACATTTTATAACCACCATTAATTAGAAGAAAACCTGAAGGTTTCCCTCCCTTCGTTTCTCTGATGAACAAAAAATATTCCAGACGATTGGTTGTAAAACTAATAGTAGTAAACGAACACCATTAGTCTCTCAAGCCATAAAATTGCACCGCAAGCGATAGAATAACAATTTGTGAGAAATGATGCCAATGCCACGATTTACTGTACACGGTGCATTATGCAACTCAACTCACGTTCGGTTATTATACCTTCAAACAACACAAATGCTTCTTCAAATAAATAGTTTGAATTTTCAATCAAAAAGCATGACTTCAACAAAAGACATGAATTTTTTAACAAAAGAAGATCAATATTTGACCAAATACAATTGGATTTTTAACCAAAAAGTTAAATTTTCAAACTAATTAGACGACTTTTGAGAAGTCAGTTGAATTTCAAGAAGAGAACATGATTATTTCTAAGAAAGAAAGATGAATTTTGAATATTAGAGGACAAATTTTCGAGCAAAAAATATATAGCTTCATGAAAATAGTTCAATTTTCAAGCGAACAATAAACTTTGAAATAAAAAATTATTTGGAAAAGAAATAGTTGAATTTTGAGCCTTTAAGCTGAATTTCAAACCTTCAGAGATGTATCTTCAAGCAAATAGTCTTCTTCCAAAATTCATTTTTACAGAATAGTTTTATTTTCCAACTGTCAAGCTGAATTCTCAACAATACGGTAGCTTTCAACCAAGAAAGATGAATTTTCAATCCAGGAGGACAAACTTTCAACAAAACGGTTAATTTTTCTATAAGAAAGGATGACTTTAACAAAAAGGGAAAAATTTCCTACAAAATAACTTAAATATTCACAAAAGACATGAATTTTCACCCAGAAAGTCGAATTGTCATGCAAAAAATATGAACATTCAACCAAAACCAGATGCATTTCCAACCAAACAGTTGCATTTTCAAGCTTGCAAGTCAGCTCTTCAGAAAACAGTTGAATTTATAAAACAAATGATTTCCAACCAAAAAAGATGAATGTCTAATATGTATATGAGGGCGAATTTTCGAAAAGAAAAACAGTTGTATTTTCAAGCAAGAGATGTATTTTTGAAAATGGTTCGATTTCCGAACAAATAGGATTCAACTTTCTACCGAAATGATAAATTTTTTTGTAAATCGTTAAATTTTGAGCCTAATAGTCAAATTTTCAACCTTCATCGATGCATTTTCGACCGAATAGTTGAATTGTAAAGGAAAATATGAAAGTTTCGCAAAACAGTAAAATTTTCAAACTGATGAATTTTCAATCCAGAAGGACAAACTTTTGACAAAACAGTTCATTTTCTATCAGGAAGGATGGCTTTACCGAAAAAGTAAAATTTCCAACAAATTAGCTAAAGTATTCACAAGAGACATGAATTTTTACCCAGCAGGTAGAATTTTCATGCAAAAAATAAAAATATTCAACCGAAAACAGTTGCATTTTTAAACAAACAGTTGAATTTTTAAGATTGGAAGTCAGCTTTTCAGAAGACAGTTGAATTTATAAATTTATGGAAATAGTTCAATTTCCAACCAAGTTATTCAAATTTCTAGCGAAATGGTGAATTTTGTTGTAAATCGTTGAATTTTGAGTCAAGTAGTCAAATTTTCAAACTGACAAGTTGGATTTTCAACAAGAAACTGAATTCTTAACCAAAAAAGATGAATTTGTACCACAATAGGGAAAATTTTTTAACAGAAACGTTACATTTTTGACCGAGAGAAAAGACAAATAAAATAGTAAAATTTTCAACAAAATAATTGATTTCAACTCAAAAGACATGATTTTCCAAACCAGAAATATGAATTTCAATGCGAAAAAGATAAATACTTAACCAAAAACTGTTGCATTTTCAACCAAACAGTTGAATCTTTAAGCTGAGAATACGACTTTTCAGAAGACAGTTTATTGAAAAAAAAAATTATAATTTCCAACCGAGAAAGAAGAATTTTCAATCTAGAAGGACGAATTCTCGATTGAATTTTCAAGCAAAAAAAATTAATTTATGAAAATATTGCAATTCCAACGTAATATTTCATTTTTCTACCGAAATGATGAATTTTTTCGAAAACTTCAATTTTTGGACCCAATAGGTAAATTTACAACCTCAAGAGATGCATTTCCGCGGAAAAAGCTTAATTTTATCTTTCAATGTTAATTTTCTACAGAATAGTTGGATTTTCTAACTAAACAGTTGAGTTTCAAATAAAAAAGATGACTTTCAGAAAACAGTAAAATTTCTAACAAAAAAACAGAATTTTTCACAAAAGACATTAATTTTTAACAAAAAAGTCAAATAACTTCAATTATTTGATTTTTAATATTTCAATTGACATCCAACCAAAAATAGTTGCATTTCCAACCAAACAATGGAATTTTGAGCTGAAAAGAACTTCTAAGAAAACGGTTGAATTAAAAAAAATCTGTCCGCTGCGCGGGCACATTCTCAAAGCGCGCTTCGCGCGCGTCTCGCTTTGCTCGCAAGTTTAAGCGTGCCTAGGGCGCGCGTCATTCGAACCTCGTGCTTCGCGCTCAATAATGTATTCACCTCGCGCTACGCGCTCGGCCTCATGCGTGCTTGGTTCAGTTTACAATGCATGTAATGCATACACAGAGTTGCAAATTTTGTAAAACTTCTGAAAACCTCTACTTCTATGGAGATTATTGATTATTTTATATTTTTGATAGTTTTTTTTAATATTTAGTTTACTTAAGGCTCTACTGGCCTTAAGGAACACATTCTCATTACAATACTCGCCACTGATATTTACATC
>WSXT02133768.1:0-10640 GCA_011762715.2 Neuroterus valhalla
CAATATAGCTGGCTAACGAACTTGACCTTTAGTTTCTGACACTGAAAGAGTGTACCAAAGGCCAATCAAATCGATAAATTTTTTCGAAAGTTATCGTGCTAACAGACAGACATACATACATACATACATACATACATACATGCATACAAACATACAGACAGACACATTCGAAAAAACCTGTTTTTCGGGTTCAGGGGGTCTCAAAACGTGGACATTTGACAAGAACGGGGGGGGGGGATCAAATTTTACACAAATCTATAATACCTTCTCTGATGAGAATGTAATAATTCAATTTGTTCCGAAGAGGAAAATTCTCAATAAAGTAGTTCAATGATCAACTACATCAGATTATTTTTCGATTAAACTAAATGACTTTTTTAACAAATTATTTGATTTTAAACAAAAAATCTTACTTTCAACTGCAAAAGTGAAATTTTCTACCAAGATGATTAGTTTCCATATAGGAAAGATTTATTTTAAGCCAGATAGTTGTATTCTTGAATAAAAAAAATTGCTATAAAAAAAAGATAAATTTGAAAAGAAAAAAGAGATATGGAATACAAAATTTGAAGCGCTTAATCGAGGAAGACGAATTTTGCTACAAAATAATTGTATTTTCAAATTGAAAATATGGATTTTCAACACCACACTCCTATTTCAATTGAAAAAGATCACTTTTCAACCTGAACAAAATTACCATTTGATTTTTGAGTTGAAAAAATTCATTTTTAGCCTAAAAAACACAACTAATTTTCAGAAAAATAATAACATTTTCAAAGAGTTTAGTGATTACAACCAAGATAAGTGGTTTTTTTCAAAATGATATGAATTTTCTGAAGATTTTTATTTTTGATCTGAAATAACTGAATTCAACTCAAAACTACGAATTGCGAACAAAGTAGTTCAATGATCATATACAACAGATTATTTTTCAATCGATCAAAAAGAATCAAATTTTAAACTGCAGTAATTGAATTTCCAATGAGGATGATTAGTTTTTCAGTGTGAAGAATAACTCTTAAATACTTGCACTTTTAACCGGAAAAGTTGAAATTGTATTTAAGAAATATATTTGCAAACGAAAAGATGACATTTTATCCAGAATATATCATTATTATTTAATATAAATTTGTTTATAAAGGAACGATACGATTCTTCCACTTATAAATATGGATTTTTAAACTGGAAAGGAAAAACAAAACAGTTGCATGTTACATTAGAAAAAATTCTTTAGTTGAAAATTAAGATGAATAACAGTAGAATTATCTGGAATTTAGTAGAATTGTCTTGAATTGAGTGGAATCCGCTTGTATTTAGTGGAATGCATAATAATTTGATGTACGAAATTTGATTTTAGTAGGATTATCGTGAATTCAGGAGAATCCTCTTGGATTCTGTGGAATTCTTTCGAGTTGAACAAAATCATTTTGTATTTAGTAGAATTATTTTTAATTTAGTAGATGGGAATCCTTCTAAATAAAACTAGTAGCATTCTTCTGAATTGAAGTAGAACCCTCTTGAATTAGAGTAGGGTTCTGTTAATTTCGGTAGAATTCTTCTGTATTTCGCAGGATTCTCTTGAATTTGGTAGAATTCACTTGAATTTAGTAGAGTTTTTCTGAATTTAGCATAAATCTCTTGAATGTTCTTGAATTCCTTTGAATTTCGAATAATTCTCGTGAATGTAATAGAATTCTCTTGAGTTTAGTAGAATTTGCTAGTTTCAAATAGAACTCATATAAATTTGATATAAAATATGAATTTAGTAGAACGGAATCCTCTTGAAACCAGGAGAATTCTCTTGAATTGAATCAAATTCCCTTGAATCAAGACGAATCATTTTCAATGGAATCGTAGAATTTTCTGTTCGTTAGTAGAATTCACTTGAATTAAATAGAATTCTCTCGAATGTATCAGAGTTTTCTCAAATTTAGTAGAATTCTCTTGAATCCAGGGGATTTTTCTAGTTTTTTTTTCCAAATATTTCGCGTATTGGAATTTTATTGGATTGAATCAAATTCAAGGATTAAAGACGAATCATTTTGAATAAAATCGTAGATCTCTCTCCACGTTAATAGAATTTACCTGAATCAAATAGAATTCTCTCGAACTTATAAAAATTTTCACAAATTTAGTAGAATTCTCTTGAATCCAGGAGGATTCTCTAGAATTCTGTTTAATTCTTCCGCGTTTAGTAGAATTCTTTTGAACTTATTGGGATTTTATTGAATTGAATCAAATTTCTTGGACTTGAGACGACACATTTCGAATAAAATCGTAGATTCCTCTCCACGTTAGTAGAATTCACCCGAATGAAATAAAATTCTCTCGAATTTATAATCTCCTGAATTCTAGAAAATTCCCCTGAATTTAGCAGAATTATTTTGTATTGAGCCAAATTTCAATAAAAAGAACGGAGGGAATCCAATACTGGTAACAAAAAAGATTAAATATTAACTAAGATTTTCAAGTCAAGAAAGAAGCATTTTCCAATCAAACGTTCAACAACCAAGGGAATTTGCAACCAAAAAGTTGGATTCTCTACGAAATTGATAGAATTTTAAAAGAAAATGTCTTTTGTTCAAAAGAAATCGATTTTTCAATTGGGAGGAAAACGATTATTCAAAAAGATTTCTGAATTTCCAACCGTATTCCAAAATCATCAACTCAATAAATTGCGTCATCTGAACTCTGGATCAAAAATTTTTGAATAATGGAATTATATACCAATTTCTGTGAAAAAAGGATCGCCTTTCAACTTTGATGGGATACGAACCCAGGATCTTTCGTTCGCCTGACGAGTATTTTATTTTCAATCAAACAGAATGACCTTTTATAAAATTTTCGAAACTTTTAAGAAAATAATCAAATTTTTGAAAAATAATCAAATTTTCAAAAAAATAATAAAATTTCTAAGCTATAAAGAAGAATTCTTAACAAAGGTTCCTTTTTCACGCCTCGAACTTCTCTCGAGTGGATTTCCGGCCTGGAAAAAACAACTATTTTCTTTAGCCCTTCAGCGAACCCGGAAGGAATGCGAAGGAATTTTTAAGCCGTTTCCGGCGTTTCGAAACTGGGGACGCGTGCCATGGACTCCATGGCTCAAACTTAAGAATGGATTCTGGGATCCAAATTGAGAATAGGATCTCGAGAGATTAAAAGATCCTAAAGGCCTCTCTATTATTCCTTCAAAGGGAATAATATTAACAATGAAAAAGAACCAGGAAGAAAGGAATTTCGAAGTTCTGAATGAGAGTGACGAAGGTATAGTGTCAAGACGTTTTCATACAAATTTTAATTGGGAAAATCTTTTTTTTTTTCGTAAAAATATCATGAAATTTGATAAGCGTAGAAAAATGATCTTCATTGTTGAAAAGTGTTCTATTTCGTGTTTGATTTAAGTATTCAATTGGAATTTCTTCCTGTTTGTTCAGATGAAACTGATTTTTTGTGTTACTTTAGAACGAATCCGTTCATAAAAAAATTTAAAAATAACATATTGATTGAAAACTTCTCCAAATTTTCCATTAAAACATCTTATTTTGATCGAATTTTTTTTCTCATTTGGAAATTTTGTTATGCCAATTCTTTTCATAAACAATTAACTATTGAAATGAAAATCAAATTTTTGTTCAAAAATTTATATTTTCAGTGGAAAAATCAAATATTCTGGTGGATATTTCAATTATTTGGTAAAAAATGTATTTGTCTTTTTAAACTTGGTATAATAATAATAAATAAGTCTAACTTTGTTCGTATTTCATTTGTATACAACTTGGACTTTGTTCGGAATTAAGTTGGATTTCATTCAGATTTTATTCGGATATCATTCGCATTTCATTTAGATATTTAAGAAAAAAATCACAACGGTTTTTCTAGTGTATTTTCAGAGAATTGAAAACGATTTTAAATAAATACTTTATGAATACACTATTCAGATTTCAGATGTTTTTCTATCATATTTTAGTTGGATCATTTTTTTTTCGAATTCCATCTCGAATATTTTGTAATTCGATTATTAATTTCTTCCGAAATAAATGTAATTTCATCGCAATTTAATTAAAGTTTTATTCTTGTTTAATTATATTTCCATTGTATTTGTATTGGGTGTGTACTTCATCCGGTTATATTTGTAACTTTATTCGTATTTTACTGGTACTCAACTTAGACTATCTTAGGATTTGAATTGGATTTTATTCAGATTTTATTCGGATTTCATTCAAATTCTATTCAGATATTTTCGAAAAAAAATGTCAAAAGGGTTATGCTAGCTCATTTCCAAAGAAATGAACAGAATTTTCAATACATACTTTATGAAGATTTTATGCATATTTTAGTTTTTTTTTTCAAATCGTGCTTTAGTTGATTTTTTTTTCGAATTCCACCCGAGATTCCACCTCGAATGTATTTGAATTTCATTAATAATTTTTTCCGAAATAATTGTAATTTCATCTCAATTTCATTGAAGTTATATTAATATTTTTTTAAATTTCTAATGTATTTGTATCGCATTTGTATTTTATCCAGTTATAACTCTATCTTTATTCGCTTTACCTTTATATTCAACTTGGACTTTGTTCGGATTTTAAATAGATTTTATTCAGATTTCATTCGGATTTCATTTAAATTTTACTTGAATTCCATTTCGATATTTCCAAAAAGAAAAAAAACTATAACGATGTTCTAGCTCGATTTCAAAGAAATGAACAGCATTTTCAATAAAAACTTTAAACAAATTTCAATTGTTTTTTTAAATCGTGTTTTAGTTGGACTTTTTTTGGAATTCCATCTCGAATTAATTTGAATTTTATTAATAATTTTTTCCGAAATAATAATAATAATTCCATCTCAATTTGATTACAGGTATATTTATTTTAATTAGATTTCTATTGTATTTGTATTGAATTTGTATTTCACCCGGTTATAGCTCTTACTTTATTTATATTTCATTTCTATCCAACTTAGACTTTCTTCGGATCTGAATTGGATTTTATTCAGATTCCATTTGGATTTAATTCAAATTTTATTCGGATGTTTTCAAAAAGAAAAAAAATGTCACAACGTTTATTCTATAGCTCATTTTCAAAGAAATGAATAGTATTTCCAATACATACTTTATGCGGATTTTAATTGTTTTTCTAAATCGTGTTTTAGTTGGATTTTTTTCGAATTCCATCTCGAATTAATTTGAATTTTATTAATAATTCGGATTTTATTCAAATTCTATTGAGATATTTTCAGAAAGGGAAAAACCCATATTGGTTATTCTAGCCTATTTCGAAAAATTTAACAGGATTTAAAAAAAATGCTTTATACAGATTTCATTCAGATTTGAATTGGTTTTCTGGCAAATTTTTTTTTCGAATTCTACCTCAAATTAATTTGAATTTTATGAGGAATTTTCGGAACATAATTAGAATACAAGTTGAATTTTCATCTTATTCGGATTACGGTTTTATTATTTTAAATTAAATTTCTATTGTATCTGTATTGCATTTGTATTTTATCCGGGTATAACTATATAACTTTATTGGTATTTGATTTTTATCCAACTTTTACTTTGTTCGGATTTTAATTGGATTTCATTCAGATTCCATATACGGATTTAATTCTGAAGTAAAAAAAAAGCCACAATGGTTATTTTAGCTCATTTTCCAAGAATTGAACAGGATTTTCAATAAATACTTCAAACAAATTTTATGCAGATTTCAGTTGTTTTTCTATCGTATTTTAGTTGGATTTTTTTCAAACTCCATCACGAATTATCATCACAATTAATTTTGTGGTTACACTAAGAAGTCTCTCTAAATTTTCCAATTTTCCTTTCAAAATTAATTAATTAAAGAAAAAGAGGCTTTTTCAACGGTTCGTAGGACCAAATTTCCTCTTTACCTTCTTAAGGAAAAAAATTCCGGAGGCATGGTGCCCTCCTTAGTTTGTAACTTAACCAATAATTACTTGTTTTGTTCCAGCTTTTCCATTTCATTCCCGCTTTCAAAAATTTACATATCAATTCCTTTTCCTCCAGTAGTACAACGAGGCTGAAACCAAACAAGTTACGCTAACATCGAAAGGGACTTGGCTTAATGGTATAATAATAATAATAATAATATTATTGACAATATTGCTTATAATAATAATATTAATTATAATAATGAGTAACTCTAACTTAATTCGTATTCCATTTGCATACAACTTGGACGTTGTTCAGATTTTAGTTGGATTTTATTCAAATTTCATTCGGATCTCATTCAGATTTAAGATAGTTTTCTACCTATTTTAGTTGGATTTTTTAAAATTTGATCTCGAATTGATTTCATTCCTATTAGGAAAATTTCGGAATATAATTAGAACTCAAATTGAATTTCCATCTTATTTGCATTCAAGTTTTATGGGTTTTCAATTAAATTTCTATTGTTTTTGTATTGTATTCAATTAATTTGTCTTTTTGAACTTCTATTCCATTTCTTGGATTGCTTGGAAAGGAATTTGATTTTTTTTTCAAATTTGAAATATCTCAGTCAAAATTTGTTTACATGAAAAATGAGTTATAAAAACTAATTTTTTATTCGAAATTTTATACTTTTGTTATAAAAATCGAATATTTCGGTAAATAATTCAAGTATTTGTTTAAGGATGTAATCATTTAACAGAATATTAAAGACAATTTGTAGAAAAAAGATGGCGACATAAAAATGGTATTGTAAAAATATCTGATTCTATTTCAGATAATGTAATTTTATTTCCCTTAAAATTAAACTGGACTAAACAGGTAGTTTTCAGTCCCCCAAAAGCGTTCGTCGTGGGAAGTTTGGCTGAAAGGAAAAAAAAAGGAAAGTTTTCTCGGAAACAGGATTGCTTCTGCACGGAGAGCACCGGAGTGAACTTGAGCCACCAGGCCAGGTAAAATTGTGCTTCTTGGTACTGGAAAACTGACGGCTCGAGAGCATTAGTCTCGTCAAGATTCAAGATGAAGGGGGCCTTTTTTCCAGCTAAGATGCTGGAGAAAATATATTTAAATGGGCTCGAGAGATTCTTCAAATGCACAAAGAAAAATTGCTTCCTTCATTAAAAACGGGATAAAATCGAGGATAAAATAAGGACGTGATAAGATCCTTGAAGGAATTATCATCACTCATTTCAGTTCATCAGAATTCTGCAAAATACAAATGTGACGTTCCGCGAAAAAAAGGCCGTAATGGAGATAGAGCAAATTTGAGAGGAGAAGGGATTGAAGGAAGGGATTGAAGAAACGGTTTGTCAGTGTGTGGGGGTCAGTCTCGGGAATCCATCCCCCCCACCACGAACAGATCTTCTTGCGCCGACGATCGTCTTTCCGCCGACAGCTACCTGCCGTATCTTCCCCCACTCCGGTGCTCTGTTGAGTGGAGGGGATGGATTTCGGTTCCTCAGCGCACCTCTGTATGGTCGATTCGCGCTTTTCTTTGCATTTAAATAACTATTCGAGTTTTTCAGATAGAAAAATGATCATTTAACATAATTAAAGAGCAACTTCAGGACTATCAGTAGCATTGAAAACCTGATAATCGATTTTCTCCTGTCAGGGTCTTTCCTTTGCGGAACGTCACAAGCAACAAAAATTTTATTGCGGGCTTGAATATTTAAGTATCCAGTATTAGGATTCGTTTTTTGTTTGCGTCAAAGTTTTTTTTCCTGTGAGCAATTTCTTCTTTCTTTTAGTTGAAATTCCAACGAATCGCTTTAACTGTCATTCTCTATGGTTGAAAATTCTATTGTTTAGTTGAAAATTCCGCCCCTTTATTGAAAAAATCACTATTTGTTTGAAGAGGATCGATTTAGTTGAAACTTCAACAGGGTTGAAAGTTAGCTGTTGATGTTGAAAATCAATTGTTTGGTTGAAGATCCGAATATTTTGGTCAAAAATTTATCTATTCGGTTAGAGTAGACCTTTTTTGCTGAGAATTAAAATTTTTCGGGTTGGGGATTTAATTCTTTTGTTGAAAATTAAACCATTTTTTCGCGGGGAGTCAGTTTTGCAGTAACAATCTTTCTTGGTTACACATTCATCTTTCATCTTAGAAATTCTTTTTTTCTAGCATAAGTTTCATTTTTCCTGTGGTTGAAAATTCAACAATTTGGTTGAAAACACATCTTTTTTGCTCAAAAATTCGAGTAAAATTTATAATCTTTTCTACAAAAAAAATATGTTCACATATCAACTTTATGGTTGGAAATTCAACTTTTTGTTTGAGAAGTATCTGTTTTGTCAAAAATTCAACACTTTGCTTGAAAATAAGCTTTTATCTCTAAAATATATTCGGAAATTGTCCTTCCCTACCTGAAGAATTTTTCTCTGTTCAATATTCATTTTTTGTTAGGAAAATTCCTTCTTTTGGTACAAGTTGGATTTCTCCTTTAGTTGAAAAATTTAACAATGTTTTTGAAAACACATACTTTTTGTTAAAAATTAAACTGTTTGTTAAAGAAGAACCTTTTTTCTAGTAAAAACCTTCCTTGGTTGAATATTCATCTTTCCTCAGAAAAATTCTTTTTTTTTTGTATAAGCTCAATTTAACTTTTTCATAATAAATGCAGCTATTTAGTTTAGAAATAGAACCGTTTAATTGAAAAAGAGTTTTTTGCAAAGATTCCCTTTTTCCGAGTAGGACATTCGACAATTTGGGTGAAATCTGTTTTTGTTTTTTCAGATTCTTAGTTGAAAGCACAACCATTTATTTCAAGAAGATCGGTTTTGTTTCCAAGTTCAAAATTTATTTTAAAATAAGCTTCTTTTTTGAAAATCAGTATTTTAGAATGAAAGTTCAACTGTTTGGTGAAAAATTCGTATTTTCTTTATTGAAAATTTAATGATTTCGGTAAAATTGTTTTGTTTTTTCTTCAAAGCACAAAGCAGTTGATTTTTGAACAAAATTATTACTTTTAACCGAAAAAGACGAAATCCGAAAAAAAGAATCAAATTTGGAATAAAAAAAGATGACTTTCCAACTAAATTGTAAGATTTTCAACTACAAAATAAAAAACAAAACAAAAAACGAATTTTCCACAACAATGTTGAATTTTTAATCAAAAGGGCCCATTTATTATAAAACAGTTATATTTTCATCCTGCAGCGATAAACTTTCGACAAATGAATCAATTTTTACAAAGAAGAATTGAAATTTCAAGAAAATAGTCGAATTTTTGAAGTGCTAGAATGATTTTTTATTAAAATTGTGAAGATTGAAAATAAAAATTGGATCCTTGAACAAAGAATGAAATTTCTAACCGAAAAAGATTAACATTTAACAATTTAGTCGGATTTTGAATTAGAGATATAAATTTTTAACTAACTGATAGATGACCCATTTGAAAAGGCTTCTCTTATCATTATGGCTCAGAATTAATCTCTTGTAGTCAAAGTTCGAACTATTCAGTGAAAAGTTTTTTTTTTCTTGGAGAAATCATCGATTTTCGTTGAAAGTCAATCATAATTCGGAATTTTTTTATTACATTTTTTATTGAGAATTCACTTCTTTTGGTTAAAAATTGGTAATTCCACTGTTTTGGAAAAATTTCATCTTTTTTTCTCGCAAATTTACTTATTACTTTCAAAAGCCATCGTGGCTAGTTGAAAAACAATCTATAAAGGTTCAAAACTAATTATCTTTATTTACAAAGTCTACTATCAATTTTCTGGATTTTGGTCCAGAATTTATGTATGTTTTGGTTGAAAATTTTACTTCTCGGTTGGAAAATGATCTTTTTTGATTGAAAATTCCTCGGAAAATTCAACTATTCAACCGTCAAAACGTTACACCTTGAACTCAGAAATGTTTGTGCTTAATTTCAGAAATTAACTTAAGTTCAGCGGAAATTCGTCTGAATTCGAGAAGTACAATATCTGGAAATCAGAATTTAATCATATCATATCTTCATTGTGTTACATAATTTAAAAAATAAAAGACTTGATTTAATATTTAAAGGGTTGATATAATTTTTTGCCTTTCTGTAAAGTTTTCACGAGGAAGAAACTGGTAGATAACAGGTGCAGGTTCAGGTACCTGTAAAACTAACAGAATAAATTTGTTTCTGAAACGCTTACTTTTCAGTGTTTAGTGCCTCAGGTATACAATTTTCACCATGAAAAGATCAGGGGGAGCGTCCTCCAAATTTCCCTTGCTTCATACTAGCACTTGCTTTGCTGACAGGTTCAAATTCAAATTATCCAAAGAAAAATCCTTTCCCCCTCCTCAGGACTATTTTCCATTCAAAATTATTGATTTACAATTGAAATTTTTTCGATTCATTCAGAAAAAACTCATCGAGAAAGAAATAGATTGGGAAGAAAAAAATAACCATGTTTAGTTGAAGAGTCCACAGAAATTTGTACTTAATTTGTCAATTTAAAAATCATCCATCTGTTCTAAATGACATAAAAATATTATCAAAGATTTGATTAGAAAATAGGTTGTTGAAGTTGATTTCTGGTTTGAAATCGGTGAACAGGAAGGATAATCCCCCCCCCCCCCCGCAGACACATTTGAGCTGAAATTTTAATTGTTCGGTTAAAATTTGAATTAGTACAGTCCAAACTCCGAGCGTTGCCGCTTTTGGGGGAGTAGGGGAGTATGATTCCGAGAATCGTTGAACCCCTACTC
>WSXT02133779.1:0-10639 GCA_011762715.2 Neuroterus valhalla
TCTCAAACTTCTGGCAACAGGAAAGTGCTCATTTTTAGTTCCACTAGTTTGATCTCCTTATGTCTATTCTCCATGATCTCGATAATCACATTTTTGAATGCATTTTTTAATGAAAAAAGCCAACTTCAGATTTCTGGGGGAGATTTGTCTCTGTGAGTTTTGCCACTACCCTAAGTGCTTTACACTATAGTTTATAAGCATTTTATTGAAAGAATAATCTCGTCGGATCCTTATAGTTTTCGTCGTCAGAAACGATCCCAATTTACTACGTCGTTTCCGACGTTGGAAACTAGTGAGGATCCTATGTGGGTTCCGACGTCGATTACGACTTAAGAAACTATTAGGATCTGACTTCGAATTTTTCAGTAGGGTGGAATTTACCATCAAGCATACACCACTTTATATCGTCTAACATCTCTACCTGATCTTCCAAGTCGCTTGCCCTCTCCATCCAATTACGTATTACGTACCTTTCCTTGTACCTACTCTTCCATTAAACTCCAACATCTCTGTTTCTAATATTACTTCTTCCTCCTGAATATACTTTCCTTTATATCTTCCTTCATGTCTTCAATTCTCTTTCCACTGTATTTCCATTGACGCACCTTGCAATGCACGTATCAAACTTTAAAAAAAAAATGGCTAATTTCGTTAATTTTTTTCATTCTTGCTACATCTCAAAAAATCAACTTGACCTCCTCCATCACTGCTTGTATCTTTTTATTATTATTTTTACGTCCATCACTTTTCCTTTCCCCCGTATTCCTCACTAAAATATCTCTCATCGCTTTTATGAATAATACCTTGGCATTCCTTCCTTTATCATTACCTTATACCATTCATAAGATTTTGACTGCTCAAGCATTCCCCATCTTTCTAAAAATTGTGTTTCCCTGTCTTCTTTCTCTTATTCTTTATGGTTTACTCCAGTATCATCCGCTCAATCTCTATCCGTAGAGAACTTCTTTTATCTTACCATTTCGTTCATTATATTTCCCTATCTCTCCCTTTTTATTCTACATACCTCCAAACCTTCTGACACTTACTCCCCATACTCTACCTCCCTCAGCTTCCTTTAGAATTTCCATGTCCCCTTTGCTGTTATGTAGTACTTAATTGATAATTAATGATTATTCTGTTGTGATATTCAGCTCACAAAACATAGGGTAAGGTTGTCAAGGTCGGACATCGGGTTTTTTTCTCGTATTTATCCGGTGACACCTATGAGCTAGCGTGTCAATACTATTCCAGGTAGTAACAAACTTTTGTATGTGTCTGTCCATCTCAAGCTCGTTTGTCAAAAGTGCTGTGCTGCCGTGACTATTTCGAGAGTGCTAAAAGTTTTTCATTGTTCTCTCAAGAAGTTGAAAAAGTTGTATCCAAAGCATTGAACCCCCAAAGTAAGCAGTTTTCTATGTTATCTACTTTATAATCAACAACTTATTGTACGCGCGGGTTTCTCCGTTTTATAACTTGTTTTGCTGCTGTTTGTCTCAGTGTGAAACAATGCATGTTGTCAAGGTAGGACCAATTTAGTCGTCAAGGTTAAACCACCCATTTTCTTTCTTTTCGCAAATGAATATATTTTATACTAGTATAAAAATAACATCGTTTGACAGCATAGGTAGGTACTCTAAATTGAAGCGAAAAAACACATTGTGATTGATGAATTGATCAATTTTTAATTTACAACAGGGATTTTAGATGTAAGGGGCTGTACTTAAATTAAGTAACGCGTTTTTCCTTTGTTTACACCGTCACATCTCTTTTGGCGTCCTGGCATTTTTATTTTCGTCTTTATTTAAACAAAAGAAGAGTGCGCTACGTAATTTGAGTACTGTCCCTAAGCGGAAAAGCTTCTTTAAGTTGTTAAACTTACTTTTTGCGATATTAAACTGCAAAAATGATTTATTGAACAAAATGTTGTATATGGGTTCTATACAACAAGCTTCAGCCCTGTGGGGCCCTGTTCACTTATACATCCTTGTATGTCTGCAAAGGGAAATCTATGTCTTACGATACTTTTAGTCAGGTTTTGTTCTGTACCGTCTCAGGAAGGAACTATATTACAATTTGTGTAGCAAAGTAGTATCTGGTTAATAAGGTCCAAGTAGAGTTAACAACTGGGTGAGTAGCTCGACCCGGAGATACGCGTTCACTGTGGGGAAGGGGGGGGGGAGTCAAGGCAAGAAGAGGAACTTTGAAAAAATTGTTAAAAAATTCTAAGGAATATTTTTCTGCAGATTTGCCGTAGTATACCACTACCAGACTGGTGGTGGAACCCGGAGAAAAAAGTTCTCACCCAGAGACGCGGAGACCGATCCTGAAAGTCTCCGGGTGAAACCCGGAGAGTTGGTAACTCTAGGTCCAAGAATAAATGAAACGATTTTACGTATTGAAAATAGGCCACTCTAGAATTTTCTGTTACAATAAATCCAAACCGTTGAACATGTATTTCTCGTTATCCCTTTGTAGTGTTTGATTCACAATCGATCTAGTTAGCTTGAACAGGTTTTTCACCTAGATTGTCGCGTATCGTGATCGTAATTGCGCATCGAATCATTGAAATTGGATGAAAAAAAGTGTTGGATTCGGAAAATACGCTTTTTGTTCCAGATTAAAGGACGTATTTAATCTCTGTGGGTAAGATCACCTAAAGGTTTTGAAGTTACCTTTAGGAACATGCGGCTGTGATTCGCGACGAAAATGGGTGTGAAAATTTATTTGCTGACAGAGTCGACGGAATATATTATATTCGGGAAAGTATAGGAAACGCGAAGGTATTAGCCAAAGAACATAACTCCTCGAAATTAGGGTTATATGGCATGAACGACTCGGTCACCTAAATTTTAAGGATCTGAAAAAGCCCCTGACAGATATCCGAATAAATTTTGTTGAAGGGGAAGAAATCCGTGTTGTGAAACGTGCATTAAGGGAAATTTCTTGCAAAAACCTCCTCCAACGTTTTCGTCCTGTAAGACAAAATTATTAGACTTGTGTGGCCCGATGCGTACGCAATCGGAAGGAGGCGCTGAATGGAGAATTCAACGATTGCTTGGACAAAAATGGCATCACGCGAAGATTAACAGTTGCCTACCCGCCTCAACAGAATGGAGTGGCGGAACGTAAGAACCGCACTTTAGTGGAAATGGCAAGATGTTTATTGCTTGAATCAAACCTCCCTGAGTCTTTCTGGGCAGAGGCTGTAGCAGCAGCCAGCTATTTACGCAACAGATGTCCCTCGAGGAGCCTGAATGGTCAAATACCGTACGAGCGATGGTACGGAAAGTTACCAGATCCTTCACACCTGAAGACATTGGGAAGTATAGGACATTGTTTGGATAAGGCACCTGGAACAGACAAGTTCGATCAACAAACCCGCGCATTCTTATTCCTAGGATGCTCAGAAGAATTCAAAGGCTACAGAATTTGGTTGACAGAAGCTGCAAGAGTAGAAAATACCAAAGATGTGACTCTTCTCAACGAGTTTCTACCGAAGAGAAAATGCGAAGAATTCATCCAGGAAGCAGGAAAGATCTCATCAGTAGAGAAAACTTGTGTTGAGATAGAATCAACTTCAATTCAACGGATACCAGACATAAAAATAAATGAAGTGCAGCAAGATATCCGTCCTGATAGCGAAGATGAAGATTTCTTAGGCTTTGGAGGGGCTGGAAATCACAAAGAACCTTGAAATCATGAAGAACCTGCAAGAAGATCAGCTGGACGTCCCAAAATCATCAGAAGTGGAAGCCGCGGAAGGCCTGCCAAAACGTACAATATGAGCAACGCTACACTCGAAGAAGAACATTTCCAATGTGCCATAATCGCAGAAATTACGTTGAAGGAAGCGCTCAACGGGAACGAAGCCAAAAACTGGAAAAGTGCAATCCAAGGCGAATTCGCAGCACTTATGAAGAATGGAACCTGGGTGTTAGCAGATCGTCCTGAAGATCGACATTTCATTGGCTGCAGATTAGTACTTAGAAACAAGTGCAACGCCGAAGGATCGTTTGGAAGGAGAAGGACTCGATTGGTAGCCAAGGGCTACTCACAACGCCCAGGAGTCACCTTCAACGAGGCTTTCGCTCCAGTGGTTCGACTCAGTTCAATCAGACTTTTAATGTCTCTTGCTGTACAGAACGACTAAGTTATTCATCAAACAGATGAGACGACCGCTTTTCTCAGCGGGAAACTCGAAGAAGGAGTCTTCATGGAAATTGCTGAGCTCTTCAAAGAGCTGTTACCTAAAATCAAAATGAAGGAGAAATTGCAACAAGGGAGGATCAACAAAGAGGGCCAGCGTCAAGAATGCTGATAGAACTCCATAAGGGAGACAAAGTATGTTTGATCAAAAGAACCTTGTATGGTCTGAAACAGGCTGGACGCCAATGGAAGAAGCCGCTTGACAAGTAATTAAAAGGATTTAGACTTGCGCCTTCGAATACAGACATGTGCGTCTACATCGGCCAACGGAGAGAAAAATTACTGATTGTTGCAGTTTACGTGGATGACATGCTGACCATCTCAAGTGATCTAGATTGCATCTCTAAATTTAAACAGGATTTCAAGTTCCGCTTCGAAATAACCGACCTTGAAAGAGTGAAGTATTGTCTTGGCATCGAATTCAAGCAAGAGAATGGATCCATGAAAGTCTCTTAAGACGGATATGTCGAAGATATTCTGCGGAAATTTGGGATGAAAGATTCGAGGCCTGCTGCAGCAACGATGGATCCAAATACAAAGTTCGTGGGAGAGGAAAAGGATTCAAATTTAGAACGCGAAGAATATCCTTTCAGAGATTCAATCGGAAGTCTAATGTACCTGGCCGTCGCAAAACAACCAGATATAGCATTTTCGGTCAATTACCTCAGCCAGTTCAACAGCAGTTATGGAAAGCAAAACTGGATCGCAGCGAAGAGGATTCTACGTTACTTACGTGGAACCAAGAACCTGAGTATCACGTACGAGAAGGATTTCAATCGATTGGAAGGAATATTGTGGATTCTGATTGGGCAGCACGCCCTCAGGACAGAAGATCTCATACCGGATATGTTTCCGTTCTTGAAAAGGGGGCAGTGACCTGGGAAGTGAAGAAACAACGAACTGTGGCACTATCAACTGTCAATCAACTATTAGGGAGCCAAGAAGTCATCAAAATAGTCATCACTTCGTGAGGGGAGCACTCGAACGTGGCTTGATAACCTTGCGATACAGTCATCTGAGTTTATGGCCAACGTATCCACCACAGGATTACCAAGAGAAAAGCATCATTAGTGTTTATTCAATTTTGGAATGCAAGTGAAGTACTGTGCGTTTGATGGGAAGCTATACAACAAGCTACAGCCCTGTCAGGAACCTGTCCGCTTATACATTCCTGTATGTCTGCAAAGGGAAATCGATCTCTTACAATACTTTCAGTCAGTCTTTGTTCTGTACCGTCTCAGGAAGGAAATATTTTACAATTTTCTGTTACAATAAATCTAAACCGTTGACCATATATTTCTCGTTATCCTTTTGTAGTGTTTGATTCACAATCGATCCAGTTAGCTTCAACACAAAAGATATAGACTCAAGTCAAAACTATGTCCAACCTTGACAATGTTATTTAATGATGTCTTTGCGGTTATTTTTTGAAAGACATCGGTATTTTTACGTTCCCCGATAGTGGAACTTCAATGATTCAAACCGCCGATAATTTTTCTTCCTATTTGACGTCCCAAGAGAGTTCAGAACTTCCATAATTCAAAGTACTTAATCTTGTCAACAATGAGCAGATACAAAGAGTATCTGATTAATATGAGAAAATCCACTGAATGCAATAACTTGTAGAGTAATTTCTCGATCTTCTCTGCTTATTCTGCTGATAACCTTTCGAACATTTTTGGAAGGTACAGATGTTATGTGTCATGTTATATCGTGAAAGAAACAACCTGCGAGCTTGTATGGACGTGGGAGTCAGATCCTGCTTTTGTATTTCTGTCTCTCTCGCGGCCGTGTTTCACCCGTAGAGGTGATACAGATAGAGGCGATAATCCATAGGCCGCTCTGTAAATTCTCTAACAAGCATGGATTCCAAACTGGCTTGTCGCCTCTATCTGTGGCAACTCTATGGTTTTAACGGGCTTCTGTCTTTCTTTTCACTTATCTCACTAGTGTGTTAAATGCAACATAATTCAACGCTGTAGGGTCATCGATCAAAGAATCACGAACTTATCCTCTCATAAACGAGCAGATAAGGCGCAAGTTACGACCTTGGTATGGGAGAAAAATATTTTGATGACCTCTTCGATCCGACGGGATCGGCATGGTGTCTGGAACGTAGAGTAGGGACTAGGAGGAATACCGGAACCTACAAACATAAATAATGCGTTGAATATCATGTTTTTATTGTAAACCTATTTTACATTATTTTATAAGAAAAAACTAACACTGGGGACAAAACAGACAAGGGATTAGGCTGCTTTTGAACCTATCCCTCTATAAACTAGGGTTATAAGCGATGTACAATGCTGGGTACAGTCTAAGTTGTGTAAAGAGCAATGAAGCTGAAAACAAAGAGCAAATGTGTACACTTATAAAATACAATAATTAGGAGCTCGTACCAAGTACTTCTAAATCGAATTTCGCATTTAAAAAATTGTATATAAATTAGAATAACTACATGTAGAAGTTATATATACATGTACTTTTAGTTTTTTATTTCATTTTTAGTCAAATTATATTCTAGTGTTTCTAACAACGGTAAGGATGTTGCATTACGGTAATGGATGTACACTCGTATTCAACTATGGCTTTTGCTAGGTATATGTACATCAGAGGGAAGAGAAGGTTGATGAAGCTTCCGACATGAATTTCCTCAGTCTGTAAAAAGTAGATCATCCGTTAGAAATCTATTAATATCTTGTAAATTATTTTTGTTTTCAATTTATTGGAAATAAGGAGGCGGCATGGTCTGAACAACAAATGCATCCTCCTTATTATTCATATGTTTTTCTTGTGTATTATAGGTTCACTTACCTACTGTGTCGATCTCTAAAAGATCTGCTAGAAAATCTTGTTGCGACTGCCGAAGGCTCAGTATCAAATTGTGATAGGCTAAGGGTCCTCGAGTTTTCATGTTTAGAATGATGTCTTTAACGGTTTCTGGATCAGTTATTCCACTTCGTATCCACTTTGGAATATTAGAGTCATCCCTACTGTAAATTTGATTTGCGAATAAGTATGGCCATAGTGATATGATGTCGACGTAGCGAACAAAGTAATGAATTACTTCATCAATCCTTAGGCAGTGTCCGTATTCCATTCTTGAAGAAAAATTTGGTGCCTGGAATCTAAAATAGTGAAAGTGTATTTCCTCATAAATCATCTTTCTACATAAACTTCGATCGTAACTTTTTTCAATTATCTTTGGGATTTTTGATAGTTTCAGTAGAAATGCTGTCACTATAGATAAGATGTCGAAGGCCGACGAGCCCGTTGCGCAACGTTACTGTTACGCTGATGAGGACGATGCGTACATCCTGATTGGGCCATGATACTTCATTAAATGAAGATACAGGGAATCAAAAGGAGCCTCAGCAAGGGGAGCCCGATGCACGTTCTTGACGTGCTACCGAGGGCAACGCGTAACATCTTGGCTGGGATATGACGCTGATTAGCAGAAGAAATAAGCCAGCAGAAGCCCCTAGAAGGCAGAAAACGGCACCCCCTGAAGTAATGCGAAAGCAGATTCGGGGCGAATCATGCCAAGAAGAAGATGGTGGTTTTTTAGGGGGTAGTAAATGGGAATAACAACTCTCAATCAACACCAAAAGCCCCGCACTACCGAAAAGTACGGTCCCTTCTCGGTGTCTGTTTGCAGATTTTTCTACCATCCCACAAAAAAAAAAAACTATAGACAGACAGATCGCCTCCCCTCATACCCTTCGCCCTGAACTGGTTCAAGGTCGAGGGATATGCGGGGAGGGGATTCGTCTGTCTATAGTGACAGACGAGTCACTATAGACCTTGGCAATATCTGGTCCAAATGACCTCGATCGTGCCACGTGTTGTCTACACATGTTTGTGGAAGCTGTAACTTCCGTTCATGGCCAATGGAGCCGGGAGGGGTGGGGTTTGTCCAAAGTGACAGTGACTTTGGCGCTGTCTGTCCCAAATGGCTTCGAATATATCACGGGTCGACAGAGATATTGAAGATTCATACACATAATTACGTACAGTGTCATATATGCGTCATACGGTTTAAGGTCAACGACCACTTGCAGAGCTGATTCAAAACATTTTTCTGCACTGATATGTGTCGAGCGTATTACTGGAAGTAAACGGTTGCCATAAGATTTAGTATGATTTATATGGATTCAAAAATCTGTAAACTATAATGATCAATGCCTCTATACTTTTTAATATGTACCAAGTGAAGCAGTTCAGAATATTTGCAACGTAAAAAATTAAAGTATAAATTCAATATAAAAACGATATCAGTTCAGGACGGAAGATAACCATGGACCAGCATAAATTAAAAAAACGATTTATCCGAAAAGTTTATGGTTCATTACCATAAATGGAAAACTCGAAACAACTTTGTCCAAGATTAAAAGCTATAAATTAAGGGGGGAAAATTAACATGCCATTTGGGGCAGACGGCGGCAAGATTATCGTACCTTACTGTCACTATACAACCCCTTCCTCTCCCCGCTCCTTCGTCTATGAACGGAAGCTACAGGCTTCCTTAAACACAGACAATACGTGACATAATTAAGGTCAATTGGGCCAGAAAGTGCCAAGGTCTTTGCACTCTGCTGCTGTCACTATGAACAAACAGAGCACCGCCTCTCCCCGCACACCCCTTGACCTTGGATGAAGGTACCAGCTCCCCCCACCCCACAGGAGTTGAGGGAGCTGGTGCCGGAGTTCAGGGTGAGGGGTATGAGGGGAAGGGTGGGGTGGGGATCTGTCTGTCCATAGTGACAGCATTACTAGTAATTTTGTTTGTTCTCAATTTGTATCGATATCGATTTCTCTGCAGGAAAAACAAACTGTGAATTAAACTATTATAAGGCTAAAATAGAGCTACTACGCACAACAAACAATTCTCTTGGTACTGTAAATGCTACAATGTAAAAAAATTCATGTTGCCCTCTGATGTAGGGTCCAAAGTTGGGACCACTTGAGTTACAAAATGCCAAACAAACCAAACAAACTGGAACAACTCGGTCTATCGTACCCCAAGGAGAAGAGGTATTCGAATCGCATCAATACGTTGACACCGTTCTAATTTTATTTTACCTGCAACAAATTTTTATCCCTAGACATCTACAGTATCGAAGCCGATTTACCAATTTGATGATGTGAAGAAATAAGATTTACCATTGTTTTATGTTTTCTGTTCGCGTAAACAAGCGAACTATATCATAAATCAGCATACTTCATGTGCACGCACAAATATATTTCGAAAAATACCCGATGCGCGGGCACATTCTCATGGCGCGCGGCTTGCTTCGCTCGTAAGTTTGAGCGCGCCCAGGGCACGAGTCTTTCGGATCTCCGGCTTCGCGCTCGATGTTTGTTCTTTCCTATATTTATGTATAGAGCTTTTAAAACTGCAAAGTAAAACGTTGTATACTGTGATTTGATGATAATGAATTCTCTTCTGTTAAAGCTTTTTCAGCTTCAACAAATACATTCTCATTGCGTATTTCGTGCTGCGCACTCGATTAAACTTCTTTCAAAACATCAATTTATCAATATTAACTTTGTTTCTAATATATTAAATGTATATGTGACGTGCTCCGAAGAAAGGGACCTAAGAGCAATAAAATCGATTTCAGGATTATGGTCGTTTTATATTAATTGAAGGTTGCTTTTTAATTATTCGTAAACAGAAAATTTGTTTGTCGAGTATTTTTTGAGCTATCGCAATTTAAAAACAGCCGTCCCAGCTGAAGCCTGTCCAGCACTCACCTGTTCTTTCCCTTCTCCTCTAAAATCAGCGTTTTCGCTCTTGGATCCCTTTCTTCGGAGCGCGTCACATATTATATCTATTTATATTCCTCCTACCCTATTTTGTTCTTCAGAAAATTTAGTTCGTCTATTTTAACAATAATTTTGACGATTAAAACAGAAATTACGCGCATGCATAACAAATTTTTAGCTCCTTTCTGGGTAGAAAACTCTTGATTCTTTACTTCTTCCATAAACTTTGTCGTTTTTCCAGAAATTAAATCTCTTCATTTTTTAATTAATTTTCTACGATTAAAACAGAAACCACGTATTAATCCAAAAAATTATTGATAACAAATTTGTATGTTTTTTTTGGGTGAACAACTTTTGTCTATCAATTTTCCGTTTTACTTTTCGGCATTTCTTGAAGAATTCATTATTTCAGTTTTTAAATTATTTTTCTTGATTTGAATGAAAACTACGTATCCTGTTCAAAAACAATAAATAACACATTTGTAGACCTTTTTCTCGTTGGGAAGTTTTGTCTGTTCATTATTTTCTTGGCTTGTGTCGTTTGTCCAAAAATTTAATTTTATCATTTTTCAAATTGTTTTTTTATAGGATAGAGGGAAGGCCCCTGAGGTTAAACACCCCTGAGGTTAACTGCGAATACAAGAATAAGCAGTCGCGGACAGCC
>WSXT02133790.1:0-10639 GCA_011762715.2 Neuroterus valhalla
GATTACCATTGAGCGCGAAGCGCGAGACCCGAAAGTCGCGCGCCGTAGGCGCGCTCAAACTTGCGAGCGAAGCGAGCCGCGCACGAAGCGCTTGATGAAAATGTGCCCGCGCAGCGGGCAGATTTTTTTTTGTTAATTTAAAACGAAACTGTCTAGGTTACCAATTGACCTTCTTTGTTGAAAATCCATATTTTTTTGTTTAAAATTGGAGTGGTTCGTAGGAAATTCATTTTTTTATAATAGGGTTTCAGCGATTCGGTTGTGATTTTTTTTTCTATGTGGCTGAAAAATCCTTTTTGTTGAAAATTCCTCTTTTCGGTTTCAAATTCCTCTCTTTTGGAAGAAAGTAATATTTTTATGGTTGAATCCTCTATCTTTCTAATTCAAAAAATCTTCCTCGTTGATAAAGGAACCTTCCGTGAAGAAAAATTGGTTATTATAAACACTTGACTCTCTTGGTAGGAATTACAACTTTTTTGGTTGAATGTTGGATTAGTTTCTTGGAAAAATAAGTTTTTTTGTTGTAAATTTTTATTTTTGTTCTACAAGCTTGACTGCTCTGTGGAGAATCAATATTTGCAGCTTGAAAATTCAACGAGACGGTTAAAATTTGATTTTTTCTTGACTGAAACATCGTTTCGTCTGAAAATCTATTTTTTTTTAACTTTGCTCTCATTGATTTCAAAATTTATCGGTTTTAGGAGAATCTTCATAATTTATAGGTATATTTTTCCCCTAACTTGATCATAAAATCATTCTTCTTTGGCATTGAACCTTTTGTGTAGAATATTGATCTTTGTTGTTCACACATCAAGCCCTCTCGTTGGAATTCTTACCTTTTTTGAAACGAAACTGTCTTGGTAACAAAGTAGTGTTTGCTGTTGAAAATTCACATTTTTTGGTAGAAAATTTGACTGTTTTGACGTTGCTGAAGATTTCTTTTTTAAATATGGAAAATAATTTTTTTTTTCAACAATTTTTCTTTTTGGTTCAAACCTTTGTTTCTGATCGCAAATTATTTGATTTAAAGTTCGTTCCTTGTATTCTTTTCAGAATTTTTTATTCAGTGTACAAGCAAATACAAAGATTTGAATAACGAATAAAATGATTTCTTGAAAATTGTTCTTTGTTGCATTCCTTTTTTTTTGGTAAAAAATACAACTCCTTGTTTGATTTTTTTCTCTTAGAAAGGACTGAAATCATTTTTTAAAAATTCTTTCAATGCAGATTCCACTTTTTTGGGAATATCGTATTTTCGGCTCAAAACTTCGACAATTTGATTAAAATAAGTGTAATAATTTCACTTTCTTTAGTGGCAAATACAACTTTCTGGTAGAGAATTATCCGTTTATGGTTAAGGATTTTACGATTTTGTTGGAAAATCAACTTTTTCGAATAAATTTTTTGTTTGTTCAAAAATTTTAATTTTCTAGTTGGAAATTCCGTTGTTATCGAACAAATTTTTTTTCCGGCTTGAAAATTCAACAATTCGTTGTAATTTTCTTTTCATTTGTCTGAAAAAGCTTTCTTATAGTTGGAAAAAGGCTCTCGTAGAAAATTCTTAATTTTAGTTTACGAATTCAACTCTTTTGGTAAAAATTTTATCTTATTTTTTTTAAAATGCAAGTTTTCCATGGAAATGATCCTGCTTTAAAAGTAGACCTAACTTTTTCGATAGAGAATCAATTTTTTTGTGGCATATTCATATTTACGGGGAAAAAATTCGACTCTTTGGGAATTCAAGAGTATTTCCGAAAATTCTTATTTTAAGCTAAAAAGAATTTAGGAATTCGTAAAAAATCTGTTTTTTTTTTCTTGATTGCGGAATCCTTCTGCCTGGAAATTGAACTCTCTTGTCGGAAATGCCATTTTTGAGCCCAAAAGCGCATCTACTCTAGGAGAAATTTTATTTTTTCTGTAAAAGTAATTTGTATTTGTATGTAATTTGTAAAAGTATGTTCCTCAGAACTTCCTTTGTTTAATTCTTTTTTTTGTGGGAAATTCCTTCCTTTTGTTCGAAATTCAAGAGTTTTTTTTTGAAAATTCGTCTCCTTATTCCGGAAATTATTTTTCTGGTTTCAAAATTCATCTCTCTGGTTGAAAATTCAACTGTTTGGTTATCAATTATTTTATTTGGTCACCGACTCATTAATTCTGTTACAAATTTAACAATATTTTGCTGACTCTTCATCCTGTTTTTTTTTTTCAAATTTAATCTGTTTTATAAAAAATGCGTCTTTTTAGGTTGAAAGTTCAATCATTTTGGTAGAAAATAAGTCTTTTTTGGTCGAAAATGGAAATCTTTGGTAATTAACGAATTTATTTTGTGTGAGAATTCAACTGTTTGGTCTGAAACTGAAATTTTCGTTGGAAATCTAACTCTTTTGGTAAAAACTTTATTTAATTGCTGTGAAAATTCATGAATTTAGAATCATTTGATCATTGGAAAGACCTTTTTCGATCTTGACTTGGAACTTCAATATAATTTGGTCAATTTTTTTTTCTTTTCGGACCAAAAAATATCTTACTGAGAAAAATATAAATCCTAATGAAACTTCGTCTTTCTCGTTTCAAAATTGTTTTTTTTTTCTTATGAATTCATTGTTGTTTGGAAACTAACTGCTTGATTGAAGATTTTAATTTTCTTTTCCGAAATTCCGTTCTCTTGTAGAAAATTCTTCCTTTTATCTTGAAAATTCAACAGTTTGGTTCGATTTTCTTTCCTGACAAAAAAATGTTTTTTTGTTCAAGGTTTTACTTTTCTGCTGGAACATCATCATTTGGGTTTGCAAATCAAAACATTTTCGTAATATCTTTTTCAGTTAAAAATGGAACTTTTATACAGAAAATAAACCTGTTTAAATAAGGATTTCACTATTCTGGTAGAAAATTAACTTTTTTGTGGAAAATTTGTTCCTTAGCTTGAAGATTCAACAATTTATTCTTTTTAGGAACAAACTCATTCCTTTGGTGGACACTGAATCTTTTTTATTAAAAAATAAATCTCTCGTTTTTTCTTGTATCTTCCAGTTAGAAATTCAAATGTTTGGTTCGAAAATTCTTCTCTTTTTCACGTTTTCCTCTCAACGCTTCTTTTAGACTGGATTGAACTGGGTTGTGATGAATTATTTTCATGGATGAAAATTCAACTACTTTGTTAAAAATTCGACTATTAGGTTTTAAACTCTTTTCTTTCCATTCAAAATACGGATGTCCATTCCAAAATTTTATCGTTTCATTCAATAATTCAAAATTTGGGTACAAAAAAGATCTTTTTCTTTGAAACTCAACTCTTTTTGTAAAAATTATCTTTTTCATTTGGAAATTCCTAACTTTAGGATAATAAAAATTTTCTGAAATAGCATAAAAATAAATAAACTTGGGGTTTGAAGTTTTTCCTACGTTAGGAGTTATAAACAAATCGATTCCCCATTAATTAGAGTTTAACTATTTATAACTGTTGAAATATTTTTTTATCTACTTTTTAACAACTTATTTGTAGAAAGCAAGTATATTATATCGCAAGTTTCTTCATATCGACACCTTGCGTCAGGGTTCAAATAAACGAAAAAAAAAAACCTATAATTATTTTTTTTTTCTTGTTGAAATATTTCTCTATTGAGTTTTTTGATGGTCGGAAACATTTGACAATTTGACTTGTTTCCTTATGTCGCATTACCATACAGATAGAATCACCATGGGACGACGTTCAGCAGAGGGGTTTTTTTTCCACATCACGTCGTTCGACACATTATTTGAAACGAGTTTTTTCGATATAGTCCAGGAATTATATTAAAAAGCTTTAAATGTGCAACTGGAGAAAAAGAAATTGAGAGAAATTAGGAAAATTTATATCTTTGGAATAATTGAATGCACAGATAAATTAAATGATTATCAATGGAAGAAAAATGATTGTTCAACATAATAGTTCAATTTTTTGTCAAAGAGTTCAATTTTAACTAGGATGATTAATCTGCATGAGGAGAATTGAATTTTAGCAAAAAAGTTAAATTTTCAACCGAGTAGTTGGAATTCCAACAACATGGTTGGAACTTCAACAACATAGTTGAAAGAAAATAGTTGAAATATCAGATGAAGGAGATTTTTTAGCAACAAAATATTTGACACCCTCTGACCAAAAACAAGTTTTTTACAAAACACTTAAATTTTTTAGTGAGAAGGGTAAAGTTTTTCGAAGGTATTGAATTTTCAACCAACAGGATTAATTTGTTTTAAAGAAAATTGATTTCCTACCATAAAAATGACAAATTTACAACTTGTATGATGAATTTCTAGCGGAGAAATGAATTTTCAACAATGGACTAAAATTTTACAGTAAAGAGATGAATTTAGAGTCTAAAGACCAATTTCCGTATCCTTTGCTCGATCATTCGATTATTTTGTTGAAGATATAAAACTTCCTTTATAAGTAATTTTTTTAGTTGTAGATTCAATTTTGATTGTAATCTCCCCTCTTCAGTTGAAGACTCGTCTTTTCGAGTTGGAAATTTGACTATTTTGGTGGAAAATTGAGCCATTTGATTTGAAAGAAATTTTTTCGTTAAAAATATTTTTTTTAACTGAAAATTCAACTGCTTTGTTGAAAATTTTTCTTTCTCGTTGAACTATAATTTTTTTCTAAAAAATGAAATTCTCTTATGCAAATTCAAGTGGTTCGCAGATAATTCGTCTTTTTCGGTTTGAAAATATAACTATCGTGTTTTTTCTTTTGCATGTACGACTATCTTGTTAAAAATCTGTCTTTTTGGGTCAAAAATTAAGTTATTTCTGTAGAAAATTGAACTTTTTGGTTGGAAGTTAACTTCTTTGTTGAAGAACAATATTTTGACGTTCAGAATTCAACTTTTTTGTACAACATTTGTTTCCTCGGTTTTTAAATTTAAAAGTTGGGTGGAAATTGTTTCTTCTCGTAGGTTGAAGAATTTTCATTGGTTGGAAATTTACCTCTCGAAATGAAAATATTTTCTTGTTGGACTTTCAAATGATTGAATAATAGTTGAAATAGTTTGTTGCAAAGAAGGGAAGAATTTTCTTTGGAAAATTTTTTTTTTTAGTTTGAAATATTTTTTACACTTTTTTTAATTCAATTTTTTTTTTGTTCTAAAGAATGCTCAAGACAAAATATTGGTTGAACTTATAATAGAATTATATCAATATCAATACGCTTTTGAATATTCTGACGAACCTAATAAATATTTAATTAATATCATTGTACTTCTTCTTTTCATTTCAATAGAAAGTCTGTAATTAAATTTTCTAATAAATTTCTTCCTTCCACTTCACGATAATTTGAAAATTAGACCTTTCAAGATTTCAATGCCAGAAGGAAAAGGGCTATAAGCAAATGATGGAAATTTTACGCTCATTGAACTTTAATTGCGTTATACGACAAAGTTGAATGTACACCGACCTTAATTATCTTTTATCACGATTGGGAATAACTTGCGGTAAAAACAATTTAATTTGCAAGAATCATTAGTCGCACTATTGAAATAGAAACTTAATCCTGGAATTTTCCTTTATTTGATAAACAAGATGTAATACTCCAGGCAGTGTACTATTTTGGTAACAAAATAATTTCTAAACAAAAAAACCGAAAAGTTGTTCTAACAACCGCACAGTGGGGAAAAAAAGTGTCTTTGAACAAATCAACTTTTAGCTATAATGATGATAAAAATGATACGATAATAAAAATGAAATTTTTAATTGATGTAGAAACTCATCACAAAAGTTTTACAGTAGCGCTGACGGCATAAAATTTTTTTTGAGATTGTTATAAACAAATTTCTGAAATCCAACATGAATTATGAATAGTTTATAACAATTTAATTAACAAATTACTAATCTGGACATTTTCCAATAGAAATACGTTTTTTCAGCCGAATCAAAAGCTAGTATCTCCTCGAAGCTTCTGTTGATTGATAAAGTGTCATTAGAAAACAAATATTTTTTGTTTAAACAAATTTCCTGAACAAATGAAGCATTTGATTATTCTTTTGAATATAAGTTTGGTTTTTCTTTCAAGATAAATTGTGAATCTTTCACTTATGATCCAATATTATAGATTTTGTTATTTCCAATAACAAATACTCATTATTTAACCAGGTTGAATAAACAAATGCATATGTCCATCATCTTTTGGTCAATAAATTTCCTTTCTCCATTAGAAGATTCAAACTTGTTTGTTTGAAGGAAATCAAAACGTAAGTGTTGAAAAATGGTCATTCAATGTATTTGTTGATAGAATTTGTTTAAAAGATGTGCAATCATTATTGGAAAGCGCAATGTGCATGGCAGAAGACCATTGGATAAAGATTTCTTGTTGTTCGGCTGAAGAAACGAAATTTATTTACCGAAAAAAGATGGGAATATGCAATTGTTTGATAAACCTGGTTGAATAATGAGTGTTTGTCATTGAAAATAACAATATCTATGATATAGGGTTATAAGTGAAACTTTCACAATGGATTTTAAAGGGAAAACGAAACTTATCTTCAAAAGAATAGTCGAATGCTCCATTTGTTCGTGAAATTTGTTTAAACAAAAAATATTTGTTTTCTAATGACACGTTATCAATCAGGAGGAGCTTCGAGGAGATACTAGCTTTTGATTAGGTTAAAAAAACGAAAAATTTCTATTAGAAAATGGTCAGATCAGAAATTTGTTAATTATATTGTTATAAACTATTAATAATTCATGTTGGATTTCACCCAATCGCAAATCAACATCCTTCTATTCTTACCTCTTTCCGAAAATATAGGTTCAAAGTATTTTATTATTGCGAATAAAGAAAATATAACTTCTGTTCAGAAATTTGTTTATAACAATCTCAAAGAAAAATTGAATGCAGTCAGCGCTACCGGAAAACTTTTGTCATGAGTTTCTGCATCAATTAAAATCATTTTCAGTCACGCAATAAATTTTTCGGAAAAACGTCAGCCTTGGAAATAAAAAAAAAAAATTTCATTTCTATTATCACATAAAAATTTATTAATGAAGTTACAAATGAATAAGACCAAGCGTTAATGCAAAATTCCATTATATTTCATCTAAAGAAAATGAAATGCAAATCGGAACAGCGGTTCGGGCTAAAAGTTGATTTGTCCGAAGACACTTCTACCGTAGAGTTGAATTTCATGAACAAGGAAACGAATTTTCTACGAAGCAATTGAATTTTGAATTCTTAAGGATTATTTTTCCTCAAAAAAGTTGAATTTTAACCAAATCTTTTAATTTCTTACTGGAATAATTGAGTATTTTACACAAAAAGACAAAGTTTTAACAAAATAGTCGTACATGCAATCGAAGAAACCAATTTTCTACGAAGCAGCCGAATTTTCGGGCCAAGAATATTAATTTTTAACCTCATAGTTGAATTTTCTACTGAAATAGTGACCTTTCCAACTGAAGATTTGAAACTGAAATAATTGATCTTCCATTTAAAAAATACAAAAATCAGCAAAAGATTCAAACTTGCAACCAGAAAGACAAATTTTCTACAACACAACTAAAGTTGAGCTCGAAAGTATGAATTTCAACAAAAAAGTTCATTCGCAACATAATAATTAATTTCTCTGTCAGAATAGTAGAGAATCTAGATCACAAAGACAATTTTAATAAAAAAGTCGAAGTTGCAACCTAAAAAACGAAAAGAATTCAACTTTTAACCAAGTATTGAATTTCTAAACAAAACGGTTCATCTTATACTAGAAAAGACGAATTAGGAAAAACATGAATCTGCAATCAAATAGTTCAACTTACAATTGAAAAAAAAGGTTGAACCGAAAAAATTGATTTCTAACAAAGCAGTTCAAGTTCCAACATTTGGTTGAACATCCGAACGAAAACGTTTGGAATTTGGATGGAAAATAGTTGAGTTCAAATAAAAATACGAAATTTGAGTGGAGAGTTCCATTTTTAACCAACAAAAATTTATTAGCGAATAAAGAGAAAAAACTTTATGACTTTAAAAAAAGATTGTTTAATTTTCGAACTAATATCCACATAGTTAATATGCAGTCAATCTCTCACGAAAAGGCCGCTTTTGGAAAAAAATATCATAAAATTTTTTTTTGCGGAATTTGCTAGAAGAGCATTCAAAAAGCTCAACCTGAAAAATGCGGAATCGTTCAGGGGTGTGTTTTGGAGAAAACTGAAAAAGTTTTGGGATTCGATATATCTCGGAAATGGTAGGTTTTTGGGAAAATTCATAAAGACAAAAAATGTTGGAGGCAATATTTTCTACAACTTTCCTTATTAGGTTGACATGCTCTGATGAAAAGTACAATTGAAAGATGGCGCTAAAGTACAAAAAAAAACGTATTTTCTATGTTGCACGCTCAACAACAATTATTAGTACATTTTTGTACAGCTCGTTTGATATAAATTTCTAAAAACCTTCTTAAATCGAGTTCAATACTGAAGTCAGCATAGTTTTGGAAAATATTAATAATAATAAATATCAATTCTTAATAACAATTTATCATAATTAGGAATAATCTGAAAGTCCTGCTTACAAAAAAGGATTTATTCAGTCTAAAGTAATGATTCATTATGTACCCACACAAACGTCGCCTACGCCGGAAACAATGGGAAATCTACGGTGACAGGTTTGTCACGCTATAACTCGTGAACGGTGAGTCAGACAAGAAAAGTTTTTGTATGAATTTTGTAGGTTTTTTTGAGACAAAAACTTTTTTATTGACAGCTTTGCGATTACCAATTTTTCTCTGTGCCAAAAAGCGAGTAAACGATTTTTTTGGTACTTTAGCGCCATCTATTACTTGCACTATTCATCGCAGCATGTCGACCTAATAAAGAAAGTTGTAAAAAACATTGCACCCAACATTTTGGTCCTTACAAATTTTCCTAAAAACCTACCGTTTCCGAGATACATCAATTCCAAAAACTTTTTGAGTTTTCTCAAAAACCTGCCCCTGAACGATCCCGAATTTTTCAGGTTAAGCTTTTTGAATGCTCTTCTAACGATTTCTGCAAAAAAAATGTTTCATGGTATTGTTTTCCGAGAAATTTGACAGATTGAATGTACACTAACGGAAGAATAAGATTTTTCAACAGGAGAACATGAATTTTTCAACATTATACTTGAAAATTCAACTAAAAATGATGAATTTTCAACCACTAAGATGGATTTCCAACTCAAAAGTAACAAAGAAATCGAACTTTCAACCAACGAATTTTCAACAAAATAATTGAATCCTCAACCAAGATTGATTGATTTTTTACCGAATAGCTGATATTCCAAAATGCAATAAGAACAATTTTGAACATATTGTTGAAGCTTCAAACTTTAGAGACCAAGATAGTCAAATTTTTTACCAAAATCGTCTAAGTTTTGACCCAGGAAGACGATTTTTCAACATGAAGAATAGTTCGAACAAAGAGATATTTCAAATAAAATTTTTCACAAACTAGCTGAATTTTTAATTAAAAAACATTTTTTGATTGGGAAGGTAATTTTTAACCAAATGTTCCTATTTTTTAACGAAATGATTAGAACTTCAAGTCCGAAAGACGTATTTCCGATACAATTATTCGACAAATGAGGGAAATAATAATAACAAATCTTTCTCGGGAAAGTGGACTTTTCTCAAAATTTCTTATAATTAAAATCTTCATCTAATTAATTCTAATTGAAATTTTTATAAAGAGAACGTCTTTATTACTTGTTTTCAAATTGTAAATTTGCTTTTTACTTGAATTTTCAACTGCTAAGAATTTCAGTTTTGGAAAATCGCAAAAATTGACCAATTTCATCAAAATAATCCAATTGTCAACTATTTGAATCAGAAGAGATGAATCTTCAAACCAAACAGCTAAAACCTCAGTCGAAACAGATCCCAGAAATATTATTCTTCAACAAGAAACTACATTTTCGAAGTAATAATAATTCAATTTTCTACTAAATAGTTGCAATCGATTCAGCCAAAGTCAATTGTGCACATGAAATTTTGGTGATTTTTTAAATAGTGGCAACAATTGGAAAAACCTGTACATAATGGCATTACAAAAAAATACTTTGAACCATTTTCCAAATAACTGCACCGTTTCCATTATTTTTTAAAATAACGATTTTTGCAACTTTTGATAGAAAATTTTAATTACTTACGACTCGTTTGCAATATTCGAATGAAATTTGGTATAACAGTTGTGAAGCGTTTTCTCTTTCTCAGAAGACTTTTTTCTGAATTAAATTTGCAAATTATAATTTTTTCATAACAATTATTTAAACAAATCCGATTATTTATAACTTCTAGGCCTCCGATCGTAGTGAAATTTTAACCCAATATTGTATGAAAACTTTATCCCGTTCTCAAAAAAAAACAAATTCGTAATTCTCTCTCTGACAGTATCAAAAAAAAAGTTATTGTCGCGGGGGGGACCAGCGCTCGAAAACGTTAAAAAGTATTGTCCAAATGTCCAATGATATCGAAATTTTGAAACTCAAAAAATTAAATTAAAGAGAATATGAGCTTGTAGATACTGACAAGACGAAACTTTTTTTCATATGAAGTTTTTCGATCCAATCTATATTTTTGATAAGAAAAATGAAAAAGTGATAAAAAAATGTTGTCACATTTAATTATTTTTTGAAACA
>WSXT02133801.1:0-10639 GCA_011762715.2 Neuroterus valhalla
AAACTTTTTCAACATTCCTCATTATTGATTAGTCTTTTTTTGCAATAAATATTCATTATTAATAATTTTTATTAACATAGTTACATGCAGCTTTTTCTAACGAATCCAGTAATACCAAAAACTAATTATTCATAAAAACGTCACTTATGTATCTTTTTAGTTTGTACGGCAGAAAAGTAAGGTAAACAAATCTTCGTAAGCTTGATAACAATAATTGAATAAGATTGCAAGAGAAGGAAAACATTTTGAAGAACTGTTACGAATTTTCACATCTTTGACATAAAAAGCAATATCGGAAAAAGAGAAGGATTAATAATAATGATAATCCAGAATAATGTTCGATAATATCTAATTTTATTGAAAAAGTTATCACTAATCTAACGAATGCGGCACTAGTCGAAACCTTAAACTCAAACAATTCGAAATACATCCTTTGACACAACAGATCAAACATGGCAAAATAACTGAATATTGAACAGAATACTCAAATTAAAAAAAAATTATTTTGTTTACAAAAATATTAACAGTTAAACTTACAGTCGAGAAAAATCAATTGACGATAGCAAAAAAAAAAATGTATTTTCAACAAAATTATCCATTTTTCAACCAATGCGAGTAATTTTCAAATAACATTATGAATCTCCAACCAGAACAGTCAAATTTTAAATCAAGAAGATGAATTTTCAACTAGAAAAATAAATATTTAACTGAAGCACTCCAATTTTCAAGTATGAAGGTGAATATTTAAACAAGAAGATTAATTTTCAAATAGAAAGAATAATTTGTAAGAAAAAATACAATGTTGAAAAAGAATAGTCAAATTTCGCAATCAAAAAATAATTATTTTTAACCGAAAATGGAACAGTAACATTCTTAGTTTAAGAAACTAATTTCAAACCTAGCATAAAAATTTTATGCTACAACAAAGATGAAGAACCAAATGAAATTGTAAATGTTTGACTGAAGTAGTTGAATTTTTAACCAGAAAGACGAATCTTTACCTGAAATAATGAACCATCAACTAGAATAGTTTAATTATTGACAGAAAATCAATTTTTGACCAAAAATACACATTTTCATGGTTGAAATTTGAAATATAAAAATAAGAATTTCGAAAAGAAATGGAATAGTGACATTTTTGGCTTGAAAATTAATTTTAAACGAAACATAAGAGTTTTCAATTAGATGAATCTTCGACTAAAATGGAGAATGTTTAACTGTATAACTTGAATTGTTAAAAGTAGAGAAGAAATCTTTATGAAGAATATTAACTACCGGAGGAAAAGATAATTTTCCACCAAAAATTCGATCTTTCCACAAAAAATATAAAGTTTCAACGAATCACTTGAATTTTCAATTCAAAAAAACACATTTTTACCGCATTGTTGAATTCTGAACTAGGAAAATAAGACATTTCCAGATGGAGCAGGTTCAAATTATTTTGAATTTATAAAGTGTTTGAAAAGAAAAATTTTTCAGATTAAAGCGTTCAGAATTTAAGAATATGACCTTGAATTGAAATTTAGGAAATTGAACCAAAAAATTGTACAAATCAGAACATTCTGAATTAATCATGGAATTATGGAGCATTGAATAATTTCAAATAATTATCTTTCAATATTCAAAAATTGCAGGTAAGACATTTTCAAATTGCGAGAATGGATTCTCTAATGGAAATCGTTCACAATCAAATAATTTTATATTGGAAATCCCGAATGGAGAGGTTTTCAAATCATAAGATCATAACATTTCGAAAAAAAACTTTATTCAAGAACAATAAAGATTGTATAACCTCATACAAGGGGAGAGAATAAATTAAATTACATTACCATTGAGATTTGCCTTGAATCAGAAATTACATAATTTATATTCCTATCATTTTCAAATTTTACTCTCTTTAAAAATGTTCAATTTTTAAATCAGATGTCTGAATACTTAAAATATACTCAAAATTAATAATAAAATATACTTAAAATTATTCAAATGAAAAAAATTGTAGATTTGAATTCTCGAATATTTAACCTGAAACTATTCATTTTGAAACATTGCAAAATCATGAGCATAATGTTATCGTTTTATGCAAAATGCCAACTTCAGATTTTCAGGAGATATTAGATTGTCAAATTATACAAGATAAGCGTAAAATTCAACTGCCCTGAAAGCGCGGTTACGAGAATTTTCCCGTCTGTATGTGATTTTAAAGTATCAGAATAATTTCCAAACATTTGAGTATAACTGCCGCAGTACCGAGTGCCGATCGTACAATGAACATACAAATATTATTTGTTATTATGAAATTATTAGATACTCACGCGTGAATTTTCTCACTTTACGTTCAATTCATGAACCATCAGAGCACTATGTTGATAAATAAACTTATATTTGCAACGGCAAAATCAACGACAAGCAACGTAAACAAACTTTGAGGTTAAAAATCAAACTTCACATGACGTTACATAGCTCTTAGTTCATGGAGTCCAACTCAAGATGGCTCTGTTGGCGCAGCAAATAAGTAGTCAAAAAAAAAATGGGAGTCGCACCACTGTGTTGACACTCCCGCCACTTGATCATGGCCAGATATACAATAAGGTGGTCCAAAAATGAATTACAAAATTTTTTTTTCGAATTTTTCTGAAAAACGCTCGAAAATCTGTTCAAATCCACAAAAAAATGAATGCATTTTTTGAAAAAAAAAATATATATATATTCAGAGGTGCCGCAAGCCCCGTGAAGTTCAACACGTATTTCCCATAAAAAAAGACGTTTTTGTAAATTTTATTCATAAATCTCAATATTAGATGAATCGAGTTCAAAATTCACCATTCACAATTGGTCACATAATGCGGATGAAATATTACCTTTCAAATACCACCACCATACGTCTGTTTTATAGGGTCCCAAAAAACCCCCATAAGTGGAAAAATGTGTTTTTCAAGTTTTTGGCGCTGATTATGATTTTTTGGGGTTTTCTCAACGCAGATTGTTTTAAATACATGCTATACTACTTTTAACTGATTATGAGATGTTTATTAAAATTGTTTAAACAATTTATTATTGTTTTTAGCAACTTTCTCTTATAAAAGGGTCAGATATTTAAGGTTTCTTTCTAAATTTTTCAACCTATTCTCAACATTTCATTTAAGGCTCTCATGGGAGTTACCAAAAATAATTGTTAAAACAATTTTTTATTATTCATAACAATATTCTCTAAGAATAATGCTACAAACTTGCGGCTTTTTCCGGAATTTACACCTTTTCGTCCACTCTTCACTCTAAGTGGGTAATTGTTTAATTTGATTTAGCAAGAACAATTGTTTTAACAAATTGTGAATGTTTATAGCTATCTTCTTCTAGATTGATACTACAAAGTTGCGGTGTTTTCCTGATATTTTAAACTTTTTGTCACTTCCCAATTAGAGCAAAGTAATAATTAATTCATATTGAAAATCGAATTATTTAAACAATTTATTATCATTGCTAATAATATTTTCTTTGCTTCATGATAGAAACTTGCGGTTTTTTCTGAAATTTAAAACTTTCTGCCCACTTTTTACTCGAAGTGAGTTAATATTTGAAATAATTTACCAAAAATAATTGTTTGAACAAATCATTTTGGTAAATACCTATCTCAACATAGACTAGTGCTAAAAAGTTGCAGTTTTTTCTAAACTATTAAGCTTTTTATCAACTTCTCATTTAGTCATATAATAATTAATTTGAGTTAACAAACATGCCTACATAAAAATTTATTATCATTGCTAATAACATTTTCTTTGCTTGATGATAGAAGCTTGCGTTTTTTTTTCTGAAATTTAAAACTTGTTTCCCATTTTTCACATAAAGTAAGTTAATATTTGATTTGATTCAACAAAAATGATTGTTTATACCTGTATTCTTCTAGACAAGTGTTAAAAGGTTGCGGTTTGTTTCAAAACTATCAAGCTTGCTATGAACTTCTCACTTAGTGCGGTAATAATTAAAGCGAGTTAACAAACATGCTTATTTATAGAATTAAATTATTTTTCATGACCATTTTCTCTTGGATAAATAAACATTAGAGAGAATGTTTCCAATGTTAAGAAAAATAATTAAAACAAAAGAGCTCTAATACAAAAGAGACAAAAAGGAAGAATGGAATAATTAAAAGTAGGTGGGAGGACTAGGTCTGTAAATGACTTGTAAAAGTTTTGTTTTTAGTTACAATGAGAAATGTATTGCAAAGCGTAAAAAAATAATTTGCAATTTCCCTTCCAGGGAAGAAGAGGGGTGGAGGAGCTCGTATTCAAATATTTGCAATCCCAAATCATTTTTCTACGCTTTGCAATTAATTTCTCGTTGTAACTAAAAACGAAATTTTACAAGTCTTTTACAGACCTAGTCCTCGCACCTACTTTTAATTATTCCATTCCTCCTTTTTGTCTCTTTTGTAACACAACTCTTTTGTTTTACTCATTTTCCTTAACATTGGAAAGAGAACAAAAATAATTTACCTGAAAAAATACAATACTACGTAAAATATGATTCTCTCTCATGTATATTCATTATTTGTTCATAGCTAAAAAGGTAGAGCAAAGTTAAAATTTCAGGAAAAAAACCACAACTTTCTAGCACTTATCTAAGAGAAAATGTTCATGAACAATAATAAATTGTTTCAATAAGCATGTTGGGTAACTCGCATTAATTATTACCTCACTAAGTGAGAAATTGATAAAAAGCCTAATAGTTTAGAAAAAACCGCAACTTTTCAGCGCTAGTCTGAGAGGAGATAGGTATTAACAATAATAATTTGTTCGAAAAATTATTTTTGTTAAATTAAATTAAATATTAACTCACTTCAAATGAAAATTAGGCAAAAAGTTTTAAATTTCTGAAAAAACCGCAAGTTTCTATCATAAGTCAAAGAAAATATTATTAGCAATGATAATGAATTGTTTAAATAATTTGTTTTTCAACATGAAGTAATGATTATTTCACTCTAATTGAAAAGTGATAAAAAGTTTAAAATTTCAGGGAAAAACCGCAACTATGTAGTATTAATCTAGAAGAAGATAGCTATACACATTCGCAATTCGTTTAAACAATTGTTTCCGCTCAATTGAATTAAACAATTACAAGGTAGCTGCTGGACCCGCAACTTTGTAGCATCATGCTAAGAGAATATTGTTATGAATAATAACAAATTGTTTAAACAATCATTTTTGGTAACTTTAATTGATTATTACCTCTCTCTAATTGAAACGTTGGAAATAAGTTGAAAAATTCAGAAAAAACCTCGACTTTCTAACCCTTTTATAAGAGAAAGTTGCTAAAAACAATAATAAATGGTTCAAACAATTTTATTGAACATCTTATTATCAGTATAAAGTAGTATTTCATGTATTTGTTACAAACTTTTTCTGCAATTTGGACATAATTGCACCCTCAGCAGGTTATGGAGTTCCAATTTTTCGATGAAACTTGCTTTTAACAATTTTGTGTTATAATTTTGGTTCGGGATCGTAACCCTATAATTAACTTATAATCTACTTTTTAATCGCTTCTACTTTTTCATCACATCCTTGACCAATACTGCCTAATATAACCAAAATTACTATCAGCTAGAAAATCACCTTTCAGCCACTCAATTTATTTTTAGAGGAAACTGTTTTCAGTCAAAATAAAAATCTTGAAAAGTATCAAATAACCCCGAATGGAAGAAATATTACAAACATTTTTTATAGACTCTGGTTATTTGATACGAATTCAATTTCCCAGATAAAATTATAGTGAATTTTAAATCGGAATGCGTATGTGAAATAAAAAATTGTAAAAAATCCATCCCTACGGAGTATCAAGTAACATTTTACGGCCGCATAAAATATTTTTAGTGCTGGAAAAGGAATGAAATATATATTCAATTTAGAGGATTTAAATTTCTATCAAATCCTTTTTACAACGCTTTTTCCAACCTAGTTTTACTCAATCTTGCTGTATGATTTTAGCCACCCCTTTGCAAGTATTCTTCTTCTGCTCCTCCTTCTCTTCTTCTCATACTTCATTATTCTTTTTTGTCTACTCTCCTAGCCTTTTCTACCGCCATTCCTGCATAACTATTTACCAACAACATCATATCATCTGCACATTCCAGGGGATGTGTTTTTCTCTCTACTAGCTCTAATCCTCTCCATCCTTACCTTTTCCGCTTCCTTTCTTCTACATTTCTAGCCAGCCGTTTCCTCTCGAAACCCTGTTGCACATTATCTATGCTACTCTCCTGTCGCCCTTGCTGTCTCTTCCCTTGTGATAGCCTTTTTTTGTCCCTTCCCTTTCCCTCTTCTTCTCCTATTGTTATTTTCTATTGCACTCATCCTAACACTTCCATGATATAGTTTTTTTCATCAAAGAATTTCGATTTTCCAATGACATTTTATCCTCTTTTTTTTATCTCTATTTGCTGATTTCGCTACTCCTTCCTCCATCCATGCCTCTCCTGCTTCCTCTTCTCCCCCCCTCTCTCTCCTTCGATGACACATTACACATTTTACTCTATACTCTTTCTATCCATTCCATCGTTTGGATTTCCTTCTCCTATTCTCACCATCTTCCTTCCTGTCAACTTCCCCTTCAATTCCGGAACCATTCCTCCCATTGCTTCTTTATATTCTTGCTCTCTTGATCTTGTCTCTTTGACATATATCCTGTTGGTTACCTTTCTCTAACTCTATCCCACCTCCTCTTATCTAGCCATATATGTAGCATCAGCACATTCTAGTAGAATATCGTATATTCTCCCCTCCTATAATTCCATCAAATTTTTTTCTCCCACCGTCTTTTATTTTTCTCCTAACCGCTACTCCATCACCAATTCCTTTGAACTTTCACATTTTGCTTAGTCCTTTCTTTATTTTTCTCGGTGCAACCATATGCTTTTTATCTGCATATTTTCACCTTAATCCATGTTCTTGTCCCTTTCTGTTTTTTCACTCACATTATTTTCCCCAACTTATACTGTATCTTCCTATTTTGCCACATCTAACATTCCTCTATTCTTTCCTCACATCCATATCGCGTCCTTCTTCCATTACTTTTCTCTTATGGTCCCTATTCTTTAATTATACCTACTATCGTCATTTGCTCTTCCCTTTCCTTCACCTTTCTACACTTCTCACTGCTGCTAACTGAATCAGCGCATCTATACTTCTATACGCATCAATGTACTACCCCTTCTTTCTCAATCGCTCTCGCTACCTCCCACTCTTTCCTTTTTCCCTCCTCTGATTTCTCCTCTACAATTCTTTCTCTTTCTTGCAAAACCTTATCTTCCTCTCATTTATCATGGTCCTTTTCTCTTCCGGATTCCCTATTTGAGGTTTCTATTTTTCCCATCCTCCTTATAAACTCCTTGTTATCAGGTTGTTCCAGCTTTTGTGATATTCTTGTCAGGCACTCCATCCTCTCCAACAAATTTTCCCTGACTTATCCCCATTCTCCTATATCTTCCCTTAGTTCATCTCTTGCCAACTTATTTCTAGTTATATTTTACTTACTCTGTCCTCTCGACGCTCTAGAACCAAATCTTTATGTTACGCTGCACTGCTAGAGACTGCCATATAATCCCTAATAACATTAAACTTTTTGGAAAACATTTTCTGCCACCTAAAATGCAAACCAATTTATAGCTATCTAACTTTCTTGCCTTTTTCCCGATTAGATGCATTCCTCCTTTCTTTCCTTCTACATATAAACTACTCTCACTTCTCTGTTTTCAGCTCCATATCTCTATTTATATATACCCCCCTCCCTCTCACGTATCCTTACAACACCTTTTATTATTCCTCCCTTGTATTCTGTCTACTCATTTAATTATTTTTTACTCTCTATCAAATTTTTCCTCCTTCCGATCACCATTTCTCCCAATGCATTCCCCTCTTTATTTTTGTTCTCTTCCTCTTCTGCTTCCGACCATTATCTCTTTCGTACCATTTCCTTTGTTCTCCTATACTCCCCCTTATCTAGCTTCAATCCAGTATTACCATGACTTTTATAACTCCGAATGGGATTTCATCAATTTCATATTTGTCTCTTCCTCTTGGCCTCTCGACCTTTATCTGTTTAGTACTGCTTCACATAAAATTTCATTACATTTAAATTTACCCCTCTTTACTAAGCCAACCCTCTGTGTTCCTTAACTTCGAATCCGACAGTGCCATCTGCTCTTCCTTCCTCTTTTCCTTTTTCCCTCATCAACTTTTTCCTCTTAACGATCACTATTTTTCCCATTGTGTTGCCCTTTTTTTTTCTTTCGGTCGTCCGACCTTTATCTCTTTAGTACAATTTCCCTTATTCTCTTACACTCCCCTCATCTAGCTTCCCTCCATCATTACCATCACTCCTACTACTCCAAATAAAATTCCATTGAACTCAAATTCATCCCTCTTCACCAAGCCAAACCCCTTTGTTCCTCACCTCGAATCCAGAAGCGCCATCTGCTCTTCCTGCCCCTTTTCCTTATCCCGTTGCCCTTTCTTTTTTTTTCTCTTCCTCTTGTGCTTCTTGCCACATTCTCTTTGATAAAATTACTCTAATTCTCTTACAGTCTTCCTCGTCTAGCTATCTCTCCATCATTACCATGACTTCTATCACTCCAAATGAAATTTCATCAAAATCAAATTTATTCCTCTTTACTTAGCCACTACGCTATGTTCCTTATTCTCAAATTCGACAGCACCATCAGCTCTCCACTTTTCCCTGTCAACTTTTTCCTCCTTTCGATCACTCTTTCTCTTATTGCATAGCCCTTTTCATTTTTGTTCTCTCCCTCTCGTGCTTCTGACTTTTATCTCTCTAGCAAAATTTCCGTTACTCTCTTCTGTGGCTCCCATCTAGCCATCTCTCCATCATTACCATGACTTTTTTTACTCCAAATAAAATTTCATCAAAATCAAATTTATTCCTCTTTACTAAGCCACCACCCTGTGTTCCTTTTTCTCAGATTCGACAGCACCATTAGCTCTCCACTTTTCCCTATCAACTTTTTCCTCCTTCCGAACACTTTTTTTTCTCATTACATGACCCTTTTTATTTTTCTTCTCTTCCTCTTGTCCTTCCGACCATTATCTATTTAATACCATTTTCCTTATTCTCCTACACTCCTTCTCATCTAGCTATCTCTCCATCATTACCATGACTTACACTGCTCCACATGAAATTTCATTGCATTCAAATCTATCCCTCTTTACCAAGCGAACCCCCTGTGTTCCTTAACCTCGAATCCGACAGTGCAATCTGCTCTTCTTTCCTCTTTTCCTCTTTTCCTCTTCAACTTTTTTCTCTTTTCGATCATCATTTCTCCCAAAACGTTGCCCCTTCTAATTTTGTTCTCTTCCTCTTGTGTTTCCGACCTTTATCTCTTTATTAACATTTCCTTTATTCTCTTACCCCCCCCCCCCCATAGCTATCTGTCCATCATTATCATGTCTTCTAGTACTTCACATGAAATTTCATTAAATTCAAATTTATCCCTCTTTACCAAGCCACCACTCTGTGTTGCTTATTCCTGAATTCGACAGCACAATCTGCTCTCCCCTACCCTTTCCCTTCCCACAATTTTCGCTTTCGCTGCCTCTGCTATAGCACCTTTTCTTATCAGCACTCCTCCCACACCCACTTCTAGTCCCTTCCCCCGGAATGTTGGATCATCCATCACTATATTCTCCCGTATTCTCTACCTCTTTCTGCTCTTTCCTTCTACACCTGCAACATCCTCAAGTCGAATGATTTAAGAGACATAGTAAATTTATGATTTGCGTCTTTCAAGAGGAGAGGAAATCAGTGCTTATTGTATATGAAATACTCGTCTGCTCATCCTCCTATCCGACTGTAGAAAATGTATTCTACCATCCTTTCCATCGCAGTTTCACTCCTTTCTTTTTAAATAAGAAATCTATAAATTTATGAGGGCTAGAATAGAAGCCGCTGAAACCAGACGTGACGAAAGGCATTGTTCGTGAAAAATCTTTTAGGGAGCGTCGAGGCGAGAATTCAGAATGATTCGACGCATATCGAATGAGAACTGATCACGGTGCTCGACGTTATTCTGATATTCTTATGGACGACTTCTTCCCCCACTTGAATCAAATTCTTCTTTATCTTCTACGCCCTAAGTGAATTCACCGCTCAGTGATTTTTCACTCGCCGGAAGTGCGCCTATCTCGCAGGGAAAGTGAAATAGGCATTAGAATTCCTGAGGGGTAGAAGAAATAAATCGTTAGAAAAAGTTGATGACTTTTTCCCGACTAGCTTACAAAAAACGTCCCTCATTTGTTATTTCATTCACTCGTTTCTGAGGTAAGGGGACTTTTTTGTACTACATTTGAGAGTATTTTCTTCATACTAATTGTTTTTTTTTTCTGGAAGGAAATGTGCGATCAGAATTATTCTCTCTTTTTACATTCTCATTCTGAATGAGAAGGTATTGGTTTTATGTAAAAATTGACTTTCGGGGATTGATAAAATCTCCACGTTCTGAGACCCCGTGAGTCAGAAAAAATGATTTTTAAGAAGGTGTCTGTCTGTCTGTAGTTTGTAGTCTGTAATCTGTGTACTCGATAACTTTCGAAAGAATTATCGGATTGGATTGCCCTTTGGCACACATTTTGAG
>WSXT02133812.1:0-10638 GCA_011762715.2 Neuroterus valhalla
TACGGCAGAATCTAGCGATAATTTTCAGCGGATGATGAGCAGACTGGATACCAGCATGAAGATTAACGTGAATAAAAGAAAAATGATAGCGTTTGATTTTTGAAAGTAAGGGTGCGGAAGCAATATGCAATATTGCCATGAATGGAGAGAGGATGGAACAAGTTGCTGATTTCGTGTATCTTGGAAGTTTATCCCCTACTGACGTGAAGATCGATGCAGAAATTACCAGACGTATCAATGAGGGTAGAAAGATTATCGGCTCTTGACTGCTGAATAAGGAAAGAGCTTGTCAAGAGAAAACGGTCAACCATATATTTCCCGCACGAGCTTCAAAAACAATTTGTTTGACCAACACTCACATGATTATCTTCATAGTTCTCTTCACAGGAACAGTTTTTCAAAAGAAAAACGTGAAGTTCTATTCAGTCACCTTCTACTCTTCTAGGCAGAGGAAGCTTGGAAATAGGTTTAGCCAATGTGATGCTTCTCAAGAATGGAGAAAAGTGAACACTAGTCTGATCTCACATAATCACCATGCATAATCATTTGCCTAAGCATCAACCTTTGGTTTAATATTTTAACATGTCCGTACCAGTGAATGATAGGACTCATTCTATCCAATTTAGAATTTTGAGAAATCTGAAACTTGGCCAAAATTTCTCTTCCGTTTCCTTATTCACAGTTAAACATAGCAGTTTTCATCAAATCATCATTTTCATTTTGAATATTATCTTCTCTTTCCAAACACTAGAGATGACCGAAGAAATTTTGAAAAAAAAACATAACTTTCTTTTGAGAACAAAATGAAACGAAAATTTCTGTCAGGTCACTGGTGAAGATTTACAATCATGAGTATCTACTTCTCTTATTTGTTAAGTATGTGCATTTTAATTCAAAGAATTGAAGGATCAGAGATAAATGTATTATGAATCTGTTTTGATGAAGTTCAACATGATCAAGAAAATTTCATGTTTTGGACGTATTAACTTTTGACAAGGAACCTGATGAAGACCTTAGTTTTGACCTCTAGGATAGGTTTCATGGTTTTTTCTAGGCCAACTTTTGTTTTCCAATGCTCCTTTATGACCTTTGTGTCCCTTCGGAATCAAAACAGTAGGCATATGACAAAGCTACCAAACGCGTCCTCGGTTGCGGGTAGAGGGTCCTTGTTCGAAGGTTGCTGCTGAATACGGTTACGAAAGCTAGTAAGCAGCCGCAGACGTCTGTCTAGGGACGCTTTGAAGAGAAAATCTCCGAGCCTAGCTGTGAACAACCGTGCTGAAAGCTTAATGGCACCTAGGTAAGGTGCACTCCAAGGTGTCTCTCGGATAACGGATGACCTCCTAGAATATGCAGCCTTACCCTTGCATTCGGGGCTCCTCGAGGGTGAACAGTTTCTTACCTCGCTACACGTTGGAACAACTTTGAGAATTCAGAACTCAAATCTAGTTGTGATGGATACATAAAAAACATACCGGTGAGACGATCGACGAATTGTCCCTAATCGCAGACGTGCCAGAAACACCCAGAGCTTTCGCGTTTTTCATAGCAAAAGTTAAGAAACCGTGCCGAAAACCTTTCGGAAAACGCGGAACATTACCATCCAGTTTCATTCTAAGCCCTATGATCTGAAAGGTGGGTCAGGAAAAATCAAAAGTTTCTCGGTGATTCATCTCGCTTTTTTGGCGATCCTCCTAGTTTGTATTCCATTGAATGATGACACTGAGAATTTAACACCATACTTTGCAAGAAGCTCTTCAGAAACCTCATAGAATCCAAGAAGGAATTCCCACCAGTTACTGTTGAGGAGGTAAAGAGCTTTGAGGGGCACAAAAAACTTTTTCGCTTCTGACCCAGATTGTTTTAAAAACTCTTCGTGCAGGAATTTCACTCCTACACGCCAACACCTACTGAAGAAAAGCGACTTGCCGATTCAAAGAACTACATGCCAATGACTTATCTGAACACGTTGCATAAGATCTTTACATCAATCTTGAATATCAATATTGTTCGCATAATTGCACCTATCGAAAAGAGGCGCAGCAGGATGTCGAGAAAACAATCTGATTGACAAAAGTGTCGGCAGAGAAGCTGCAAACCACAAAGGCAATATGTGAATTGCATGGAATCATTACTATAAAGCTTTTGATGAGAGTTTCCGTACTTATCATTTGTCTTTTTAAAAGCTTAAAGGTTCACTCACATGTAGAAGGATACACAGAGAGATTATCTCTCCTTTGGGAAACCAGATTCACCATTCCTTCCGGAAAACGTCCTGGGACAAATGGCAGCGTAACTTTTAAGGGGAGCATCTTTCAGGGTAAACAAAAAGAGCCCTCCCCCCTTTTGCATAGCACTATCGACACTGTTTCTTGCGCTCCGCGATTTCAATAGGTAACTCTGCGGCAAAACTAATCATTGTGAGCGGAAGGTTACTCATATATTCCTTCTTGGATTCTATGGGGTTTCTGAAGAGCTTCGTGCAAAGTATGATGTTCTAAGTGTCACCATTCAATGGAATACAAACAAGGAGGATCGCCGAAAAAGCATGATGAATCAACGAGAAACTTTTGATTGGATGAATGACTTGAAGATCTATGCTTCTAAAAAAATATCTCAAGGATGCGCCTACTATCGTGGAGGGATGCACACGAGTAACCGGTGTGGACTTTGAATTAGATAAGTGTGCCAAGAATAATCTGAAACATACATGAATAGCAGATATAGATAAGGACCCTGAGCTTGTGGACGGAAATGCTATTAGACACCTTGGCTCTAGAGAGACCTAGAAATACCTGAACGTGTCTGACAACCGCATTTAGGATACCACATTAGTGAAGGAGGTTCTCTGCAACAGATACGAATACCTTCACTGACGGTTCCGCTTGTCCGATTTGTCGTCGCTGAACAAGATATCTGCATTGAACTGCATATCAGCCGCGGATCAGGCAGCTAAAACCCTTAGCCTAAACCTCAATATCAGAAGTTAGGACGATACATTGCTCAATCATGATGCTTTACTTCTTGGAGCACAGGTGAAGAAATCAGAGGCCAGAAACTTCCTAAAAAAACATGGAGACCAGATGATGCATGGACTCAACTCGGAAACAGATAGATTCATTTTCGCATGTTAGGACTATCTGATTTTCATCTCAGCATGCCGTAGAAGCATATTATGTCAAAAGATTCCCAGCAATAGGTTTAGGGCGTGTCCTAAACCCCCTAAGCACCTATGGCATATACGATCGAATTGTCCTTTTCACGCAGGAATGTTGTTTATCTACAAACAATGCGTCACTCCTATGGCATTAGCCTGATGATTAGCACCGAATGCGTGAACTAATCCGCATGTCGCAAGCTACTTGATTCAAAAATTGAAACGTCTTGAAGTTCCGAAACTTCATTCAATTTTCAAAACATCTATTCAATAAAGATGCATGCGAACGTTAACTTTTGGGATGGTTGTTGCAAAAAGATTTATTCCAAACTTCGGACTGAACATTTTGTAAGTTGACATCCCCCATCCTTCCATTCACACACACTCGAAAAATGGATTCACAAAGAGGGAAAATCTTTAGAATGTAATAATTTCCCACCATTGAAGACAAATGCTTGACCAAATAGTTGAATTTCTGACTAGAAAAGATGAGTTGTTAACCAAAAACTAGATATTTAACTCTATGACCGAAGAGATGAATTTCGAAAATTACTCATCGCCAAAGTAGTTCAGCTTTCAACAAAACATCTGAGTTCTCGACTAAAAAACATAAATTTTTGACAAAACCAAATATTTTTCATTCAGTAGTTGTCTTCAGAATTCGAAACCTAAATCCTCTGAATAGAAATAGAAATCATTTTCGCAACCTTATTCGATGGAAGGAATCGAGCTTTCATGGGAGATTAAAAATTGTTATTCCAAGAATCAAAATTGAATTTGAACATGTGTGGTCTTCAAAAATCAAAGAGTTTATTCTTGACTCGAATAAAGTAAGGTCAATCAGATTTATTGCGTAAACAATTCTCATTATTCCATTTTGAGGCAAAGACTTGTGTCTTCTAATTGTTTCAATTCAGTTGAAAATGTTACAAATTCGTTCAATTTTATTTAACTCTCATATCTACACGTGTTTGACTGTGTTTGAAATAATATGTTCAACTTGCAGTAAATGATATCTTCAGTTAAGTTATTCAAATTACAACAGGTCTTCTAAAAATTCCAAAATCTATGAAGAAACATGCATATTGGGAACAAAAAGGAACAAAAATGTTCGGTTTTTAGAATAACCATCCCTTACCTATAACCTTCATTTTTTTAATTTTATAGTTTATTCAGAAAAATATTAAACCTCAACTCTCGAATCATCATAGAGTCTATTATTTTTTTCATTTGAGAAAATAATCTACTAAAAAAAAGCATCTTGTTTTTATTCCAATTTTCCAATGTTTCTGCCTCTTGACAAATTTTCTAAATCGTTCCTAAGTTTTTCGAATTGTAAGGCTAACTCTCCAAGCTCTCAATAACATTCCGCCAAAATGCAAAATTAAAACCTTCCAATAAATTTTCTAGAATTAGAAAAAAGGTAGAGTAAATTTAAAAATGGAACAGAATCAAGCATACGGTATTTTGGATTCCTTCGTCCTTCCATCAAATCTTACCCTATTTTTTGTTTCCACAAAATTAAACGCTTTCCTGTTGTTAAGGTCATAAATGTTTTTCGTATAAATACTATGCTTCAAGGACGGAAGATGGAAAATGTGCGCTGCATGTTATCATCCGTCTGTCAAAATAAGGAAAATATGTTTCGAGGTAAGATTATCGATAAGAACCAATTCGAATGCCATCTCATTTTTTTTCTTGTCATTCGTACACATAGGCAGAAGAAGACGAGCTTTTTTAATGGCATATTTTTTTTTCTGTGTTTGCATTCTCGTACATCAGACAGGAGAATATAAGCAAAATTATTATTTAAACCTTTGTTATTGCTGTCATTGTAATCTTGAACTGAAGGTTCCACGGGCAACAAATAGAGCAAATATGAAGATTTTGAAATCTCATATAGGTTATCTTCCTTCTCCTACTCCAATTATTTTCAAGAATAAGCAAATCGTGTCGTAGAATAGGATTTGTGAAAGTGAGTATAAATAGCAGTCATTTAGCGAGTTACTCTCTAGACGAAATTATTCGGATATCAGTTTACTCTCTTATTAAATTGTCATAGATTTGATCTTCTCGCCCAGAAAATGAAGTTCAACGCTACTGATATACTGCTTTTAATCGCGATTTTCTTCTATTTCAATGGTAGGTGTAATATATTATCATAATTAATATTTTCAACCATAGAATCGGTTGGCAGAACCACATGCCAATAACGTTGAACAAAGCCAATCGAAATTTGAAGCTTACAAAATGAAGCCGACGACTGGTTCTACTACCATGTATGTACTACTGTCCAGAAGCTTTTGCATCGGAATACGTTCAATCATATATAGAACACGCAAATGAAAGTCTCAGGGGCTGTCCATAAACAGCGTTCCTAATTTCAAGTCGGAAATTGAATTTATCATCGAGAATTCAACTATTTCATTTTTGGTTTGAAATTCTTGTCTTTTGTAGATATTCCATCTCTTCTTCATCTTACATCGAAAGCCCATTCTGGAGTTGCACATCAACAGTGATCCAAACTTGACATTGACACGTTCTGCACTTGAGCTCGGACGCATGAGAGAAACACGTCGCGATAAACCGTTCCCATGTCAATAATAAGTCAGGCCGTGTTTCCCTCATGCGTTCCAACGCAAGCGCAGTACGTCTGCGTGCCTAACTTGGGATCACTGCACACCAACCGCCAAATAGCTTTCTCACTGTGAAGAACCGCCGCATAGGGGTAAGGGTGGGAGAGCGTGCGCATACTCGGCACCGATGACGCTTCGTGTCGGGCACGCAGGATTCCTCACGCCCCCCTCTCACTACACTGTGGTACACTCAAACGAGGGAGCCGAGTCTAGGCTCGTTGCGCAGTGATCGCAAGTGTGGCATGAGAAAAACACAGCGCAACACTATCATTTCCATGGTAACGGCTTGTAGTGACGTGTTCCTCTCATTGCTCCTAGCACAAGCGCAGAACGTCTACGTACCAAAGTTGAGATCACTGTGCCGGTGCGCAACTTCAGACTGATCACCTCCGCTCTCTAGTCATAGTCATGAAAAGTAAAAAATATGTAACCTAGTTTATGGACGGTGTCTGACAAAGGTTAAAAGAATTAATGGATGTCCATTTTTTGTTGGTAAATCAGGTGCAGGTGGATATCACCACTGGTCACCAGATTCAGGAACCATTATCGTAACAATGAGGGGTGGTACTACTTATACAGGAGAATTGAAGAAAAAACCACTTGCAGAAATACCTGACTGGCTGGAAAATGTGGGAGAGCATCCTACAGAGTTCCGGTACTTTGTCCGAACTCGGGATTGGCATTTTGAATCAAATCTCATCCTTAAAAGGCCAAAAGGCAGTCGTAACATTGCTGATCATTTTCCGTCAGAAGTAGAGATGAATGAGGGGAATGGCATAGAATATTATGCTGATGATTTTGATCTGTACGATCTGAAAAAACATTTTCATAGGAGTCTAAGCATGAATCATGTCGGCAATATGCCGAACCGCTATATTATTTTTATAGCAAAGCCAGGCTCAAATAGAGACGTGTATAGTTCACCTTTCCAGTTCAGTCCACCGTGGTCCTACCGCAACAATCTGCGTATTGAAAATTGAGGAAAAAATTAGAATTCTCTCATACTTTTGTGTTCTGCAGATATTAAGGAAATAAAAAAATATACTTGTTATGTTAAAAATGAGTTCTAAAAATTCTACATGAAGTACAATTTTAGCTTCCGTTATTTTCTGTTATCTTTGTTTGCTCACAGAAAGTGGCATATGCATAATGTACTAGTGGAATAAGGAAATAACAAATAAATGAAATTATTCGAATTTTACAATTTCTTGCGTACCACATATAGAATCATGGATATTATTCTATATACATATGATATGAAAACAACAATGCAGTTCAGGACATTTCAAATGTCTCCCGAAAAAAAAAGCTTCCTCTATTAGTTGATTCTGTTCGAAAAATCTCAAAATTCTCCTCAAAATATAAACACAAATTAGAATTTTTTTAGTTATCGAACAGAGCTATTTTCGGAACAATAAATAAATTTCTATTACCAAAACCTAAACTATGATTCAAGTAAGTGAAATTTGCTCAACAAGTGTGAACAATCCTTGGTATTTCATTATGAAGCAATAAACCGTGATAAACGCTATTTTGGTGGAGGTGACGTGACGTAACCTGTTTATAAGTTTTACAAAATTATAGCCTTATCGGTGATTCCATTGAGGTGGAAATGTTACACAATCGTCTATTTTCATATAACTTTTCACCTATAAGATTCCCTTTTCTGAAACGTGGTTTAATTGATATATTCACCCCTGAACAAAAACTAGATTCAATTTTAAATTGCATCAAATAGTTCCAATTTCTTCAAAATATTTTTATTTTCAACCACATAGATGAAACTTCGAAAGGGTAGTCTAGAAATGCTTCTATCCATAACCAGATGTGTTTGAATCGAGGTTTGAATAGCCAAAAAAACCATTGCATTTTTTCTGAAGACATCATAGAGTCGCGTGGGCCCGACAAAGTTCAGCACTTACCCTCTATACGAAAGAAAGATTGTCATCAAGTTCAGAATGTATGAAGAAAAATAAAATAAGCGAAAATGAACAAAGAAGAGTCCGTTTTTTTAACGAACAATCTTTTTTCCAAAAAATACGTTAAAAAAGTATTTTTGGAACTGTGCTTTAAAAATCGTGAAAAATATCTGGAGACGGCAGAACATCAGGAGCTCAAAATTAATCTCCAGGGACAGTGAGTTGTGCACTAACCCCCGCTCGGCTTCCTCGCTGCGGAGAACATCTGCGGAAGGGTAAGTGGTAGAAAAGCGCGCGCACGCCTGGCACTTATGGCGCCTCGTGTCGGACAATCCTCCCGATTCATAAAACGGGAAAATATAAACTAATCCTTCAGAGCTATCGAGCTTTAGACATAGATATAATACTGTACATTAACTGCTGAGACTGACAAACCACATACCTACTGAATTCAATTAGAATAAATGCACAAAGGTCTCATCCACAAGCTTGGGAGGGTTTGGACTCCTTTTGGGAGGGTATGAATGTACTCCGAGCGAGGCCACCTAACTGCGAAAAACGGAATCCCGACCGCGTCACGAAAAATGCGACTGAAAATGTCTATTGTATGGCACCAACGTAGATACCCCCCCCCCCCTTCCTTTCTTTCTGCCTCCCTGCCGTTCTGGAGGCCGGTGTAGCATATGTACAGTAGACTCTGCAACAGTTCACGCTGCGACTCTTCCCGTTCTCACATTTCTCTATTTTTCGCCCGTCCTCACTCTTGCTGAGGACACGGCGCACACTCGACGCGCCGCGTGTGTGTATTGATTACCGACTTACACGTTGCGCGCGAGTAAAGCCATTTACAATGAATAGTTCTGATAGTGATTCGTCTGAAAGTGACGTAAATCAGCATGTACTAATAACAAATGCTTATGTTTACGCAGCTCAATCGCCGATAGCTGTTTTCTCCCAATCGATGAATGGAGTAACAATCAAATTTATGTTCTTCTTTTAACGCGAAAGAGCAGAGCTTCTGCCAGTGGTCCCGCGACCGCTCTACTTTTTGATCAACGATGTACCTTCTTCCGAACAAACTTATAAAGCGTTATTTACGGATGATACAGCTATCTATGCATCATCGAGTAACATATACATGGCAATAAAGTATTTACAGCGGCAAACTCAAAATGAATGTAGACAAGACTAATCTAATTATATTTATGAGAAGAGGTCCAGAAAAGTGCCTGTATCACTGCGTATGTATGGTCAGTTCAGGGAATGTTCAATTGATGTCAAATAATAAGGGCAGTATCTAGATAAGTTACCCTTATTCAGCGTACACGCAACGGAGGCTTGTTAGAAAGCTTAAAAATTTGTATGACTGCTCTAGGCACTCTTATGTAGAAAAAGCGGCCGAAGTGACACAAACAAATTACCAACAAATTACCAATCAAAAAAATTGGTAATAGGACGTTTTTACTCATCACTTTGAGACGTTGAATCGGTTATGCATGATTATGGCCATCATCATATTTAGAAGTTAGGCAGGTGAGGATTTAACGATAATCGATTCAATTGACACCTTTTTGCTAGAGTTTCAGCATGGTGTTAAGAGTCGATGATTGTAGAAAAATGAACTTCATAGGATTCTAATCCTTTCCGGTTCAATCCACCCTGGACCTACCCGAACAGCGTCCCAAAAATTGAGGATAAAAGAATCAAAAGTTCTTTCTAATTTTGAGTTACGGAGATATTATACTTCGTATGAACCGTATTATCTAGTTGTTTTTAAGTCATAAAAAAATGTGAAAAAAGTGCAATTTAAGCTCCCGTTATTTTCCGCAACCTCTTCTTGCACACAAAACGTAGCAAACGTACATAATGATAGTGAATGCGGGTTGCAAGCGATGAATCAAATTACTCCAATTTATTAATTTTGTGCGTACCACGAATAGAGTTATGAATATTATTTTCTCTTCATATGATGTCAAAAAGATTAAAAGAGTTGAGAATTAAGAGGCTCTTTTTGAAATCCGAGGGAAATCATTCGCACTCTTTTCTTGAGTGTACCGTCTTGGATTAGCATGTTGCATTACAAGGGGTGAAACCGATTGTTTGCAACCGAGCAGGAGGTGGCTGCCCGAGTGAAGCGAGGGCTGCAATCGCACGAAGTGCAAGAGCTCGGTTTTGCCCCCTGTAATGCATATCGTTTTTCACAACACCAACACTGAAACACCATTCATGCATGCATGTAGAGTGAGTGCGAGAAATACGCCTATGCAATGATGAGGAGTCGTCTGTATGTGCTTCTGTCAAACCTGTCCGCGCGCATGCGCATAACCTTCTTTGTCTTTCTCATATACATTATGGCGTACTTGGCTGCAGTGTTCGTCACTTCGTTTCAGTTCATTTTATCTTCGTTTTCGTGACTTTTCTTTGTCTTTCGTAGCACTCGTTGTCGTGTCCATGGTGTAATGGAAACATGATGTGTTCTCTCCATGGACCAATTTTGGTCGTGTTCTGCACACTTTCGAAACGCCGGCATATTGAGGAATCAACGAATCAGAAGAATTAGCGCTAAATCAAACTTCAAAGCAAGGAAAATGAGGAAATATTTTTCTACTTGCTCAAATCTTGCAGGAAAAAATATCATTCGTTTTGCTAATGTTGAATATAAACTTTATTATAAAATTTTCCATCTATGGAATGTATAAAAATGGAATAATGAAATTGGCGATATGGCGGAACTCAGAAAGTGCGTGCACAGAACTGTACGAAAATCATTTGACCAACAATAGAGTACGGTTATGATTGGTCTATAATTTTTACATTCTCATCAGAGGAGGTATTAGATTTGTGTGAAATTTGACCCCCCCCCCCCCCCCGTTTTTGTCAAATTTCCACGTTTTGGGGCCCCCCGAACCCGAAAAACCGGGTTTTA
>WSXT02133823.1:0-10638 GCA_011762715.2 Neuroterus valhalla
CTTTTCTAACATTTTTAATGTTTTTGTGAGGGATTTCACTTCTTTTTTCATTATTATCTTATATTTATTTCACTATTTTATGAATTCATTTTCATGATTTGTCAATTAATCATTCTATGATGCAAATGCTTTATTCCAATTATTATTATTAATAATTTTTTTCGATAATTACTCTTTTTCCTTTTTAAATTCATAATTTTTATAATCCATTTTGATCATCTTTTATTGATACATTTTAATGAAATGGATTATTAATGTAGGTTTTATATATTATTTTTAATAATTTATTATATAATTTGTATTGTTATAAAGTTGTAAATATGTTTTATCCATCCATGAATAATAGAAATCTGTCAAGGTTAATTTTGGTAACTTTGGATAACAATTTGTAGGAAACTTCCTGTAGAATATTATTTTGGGCACCCAGTGCAAAGCCATTTGCACAGGGCCTATCGTCATCACTTTCGAAGGTAATGTTGTTCACTTTCGATATCAATTTGTAAAAAAATTTCTGTAGAATATCATTTTGGACACCTAGTGCAAAGCCATATTCATGGGGACCATCGTCATCACTTTCGAGGTTAATATTGGTCACTTTGGATGTCAATTTGTAAAAAACTTCCTGTAGAATATAATTTGGACACCTAGTACAAAGTCAGATTCATGGGGACCATCGTCACCACTTTCGAAGTTAATGTTGGTCACTTTGGATGTCAATTTGTGAAAAACTTCCTGTAGAATATCATTTTGAACAGCCAATGTAAGGACAGATTTACGGGGACCATCGTCGTCACTTTCCAGGTTATTCTTGGTCACTTTGGATATCAATTTATAGGAAAATTCTTGTAGAATATCATTTTAGACACCTAGTGCAAAGTCTTTTGCACTGGGACTATCGTCATCACTTTCGAAGGTAATGTTGTTCACTTTGGATATCAATTTGTAGAAAAATTCCTGTAGAATATCATTTTGGACACCTAGTGCAAAGCCATATTCATGGGGACCATCGTCATCACTTTCGAAGTTAATATTGGTCACTTTGGATGTCAATTTGTAAAAAATTTCCTGTAGAATATAATTTGGACACCTAGTACAAAGTCAGATTCATGGGGACCATCGTCATCACTTTCGAAGTTAATGTTGGTCACTTTGGATGTCAATTTGTGAAAAACTTCCTGTAGAATATCATTTTGAACAGCCAATGTAAGGACAGATTTACGGGGACCATCGTCGTCACTTTCCAGGTTATTCTTGGTCACTTTGGATATCAATTTGTAGGAAAATTCTTGTAGAATATCATTTTAGACACCTAGTGCAAAGTCTCTTGCACGGGGACTATCGTCATCACTTTCAAGGGTAATGTTGGTTACTTTGGACATCAATTTGTTAAAAAATTCCTGTAGAATATCATTTTGGACACCTAGTGCAAAGCCAGATTCACGGGGACCATCGTCATCACTTTCGAGGTTATTCTTGGCCACTTTGAATGTCAATTTGTAAAAAAACTTCCTGTAAAATATCATTTTGGAAACCTAGTGCAAAGCCAGATTCACGGGGACCATCGTCATCACTTTCCAAGTTATTCTTGGTCACTTTGGATATCGATTTGTAGGAAAATTCCTGTAGAATATCATTTTGTACACCTAGTGCAAAGCCGTTTGCACGGGGACCATCGTCATCACTTTCGAGGTTATTCTTGGCCACTTTGAATGTCAATTTGTAAAAAAACTTCCTGTAGAATATCATTTTGGACACCCAGTGCAAAGCCGGATTCACGGGGACCATCGTCATAACTTTCGAGGTTATTCTTGGTCACTTTGGATATAAATTTGTAGGAAACTTTCTGTAGAATATAATTTTGGACACCTAGTGCGAAGCCAGATTCACGGAAACCAACGACATCACTTCCAAGGTTAATATTGGGTAATATTTTCTCAATCAAGGTATGAATTCATGCTATCAGTAGTGAGAATATTCATATCGATACTATAGAGCAAGAATAACAACGAATTTGACAATTTCCCACTTGACGATAACGCCATCTCTAGGATCAAAACATAGACGCAGAAAAAATGATAATAATAATGGCGATGAAGAAAACTGTAGATTTTGCGAGAAATGGAAAATCGAAATGCCTTTTTCTACGCAAGTGAAGAGTAAAATGAATAGGTTTTTAGCGCATCGTGTTCAAAAAAAAAAAAAAAAAATTCCTGGTAAGTTCTCAGTCTGGTGTTAAAATGTTTTATGTAGTGGAAAACGATTTCAAGTATTTGAAGGCTAATGTTTGGAGAAAAGATACTCTTTCGGTTTTTGAATTAGCTCTTATAACCTAGCCGGGATATCTGCTTTAGGTATTTTTCTCCACGACGCACAGTGCTTAAAAATCCAAAAAAGCTAGCCAAAATTAGAATTTTGATACTCTACTTCGTTCGAGTACTCATATACGGTTTTAAAATTCAAAATAGCGGACCCAAAATGGTGGACATTTTTCTAAAATTTTCCATAAATTTACTTGAAAATGGGTATTAAGGGGTTTCTGGGGTCGCTGATTTCGAAAATGAGGTCAAAAATGAAAATTCAAAATGGCGGACCCGGAATGGTGGATATTTTTCCGAAATTTGCCATGCATTTACTTGATAATGAGTACTAAGAGGGTTTTGGGTCACTGGTTTCTAAAATGAAGTCAAAAATCCAAAATACGAAATAAGCGGTCCAAAAATGGCGAACGTTTTTCTAAAATTTGCCATGCATTTACTTGAAAATAAGTATCGCGGGGTTTTTGGGGTCGCTGATTTCGAAAATGGAGTAAAAAATCCAAAATTCAAAATTTCGGACCCAAAATGGCGGAATTTTTTTTGAAATTTGCCATGGATTTACTTGAAAATAAGTATCACGGGGTTCTTGGGGTCGCTGATTTTAAAAATGAAGTCAAAAATCCAAAATTCGAATGGCGGACCCGAAATGGCGGACGTTTTTCTAAAATTCGCCATGCGTTCACTTGAAAATGACTGTCACAGGGTTTTTGGGTTCGCTGATCTCGAAAATTAAGTAAAAAATCCAAAATACAAAATGGCGGATAATTTCTAAAATTTGCTATGTATTTACTTGGAAATAGATATGAAGGGAAGTTTTGGGTCGTTGATTTAAAAAATGAATTGAAAAATCCGAAGTTTGCGACAGTGGACCCAAAATGGCGGAAATTTTTTCAAAAAATGACTTCACTTGAAATAGGGCAGCTCTGGGGAGCAAGTGAAAACGGTTTCGAAAAGCAGACACTTTTCGCAGTAGAAAAAATAAATCTCGGCACAAGAACTCGCAGGAAAAACAGAATTCTCTACTTGAACTTGTAAATCGGGTACAAAAGAAGATAAATTTCTTCCTCGCAATACAACGCACACATCGTGGACATGTTTGCGAATTATACATATTTCATCTTTTATCCTTAATTTACGTACCTTCACGAGCATTTTCCATGTCGCACAAACTTTTTCCACCAAAAACTCCCTGAATGTGGTAAATTTCAGAAAAATGTCCACCATTTTGGGTCCTCCATTTTGAATTTCATATTTTTGACTTCATTCTAGAAATCAGCGACCTTAAAAATTTTATGTAGGTACTCGAACGAAGTGTAATATCGAAATTCTGGTTTTTGGCCAGCTTTTTGGGATTTTAAATCAGTGTGCGGCGAAGTTTGTGATTGAAAAAAAGAAATCTCCCAAAGTGTAACGTCTCGAAATTGATAATTATTAAATTTAAATTATTTTTTTTTATATCAGAAAAATTGACTCCTTGAGAAATTTATAATTGAGTTCTAAATCTGAGTCCTAATATGGTGCAAATTTCGCTAAACAACTGGAACTTTTTTTCCAACTGCGTTAAGCTTCAGAATTATTGTAACTGAAAGGAGTTTATAGTTACTATAGTTACTATAGTTATTTATGGTTTATAGTTTTTTGAAGTTATAATCACATCAAAAGTTCATATTTTCGAATGAGGGAAAAGGTATCCAAGATGGCCACCTTCTTAAGATGGCTTTCTGCATATTTTGTATGGACTTATGATATTCATAAAATACGTACATGTATTCTTGCTCAGTGTCCTTCTAGTTACTTACCAGATTTCCTCTTCTGGCAATACGAATTGAGTAACAAAAGCAGAAATGAAAAATTGTTTTTCTACTGTAGATAGTGAATCCACGCCTATTTAGAGGCTCCTAATTTGATTGTTTGTGGTGATATAAAAGAGTAAATATTTGTTATTTCATATAGATAATTTACAATCTTTCAAACCTGTTATGTGCATATATACTTAATATATATTATGCGCATGGTATAAAAAAATCAAATGATTCTTATAGTTTTTAAAAACTGCCAGTTTCAGGAAATCAGGGCCATTTGGCATATTATTTCCAACATCAAGTTCATTGCTCCTTCAGTTTTTTTCTAAATCACATGCATATGAAATTTATAAAACAAATAATTCTAATAATAATAAATAATAATTTCTGAAATCACATACGGGCGTTAGGGCTAAGCCTTTCCCTTATAATTGAATTACCTCATTTTAATCAATAAATATGAAAACCACGTCTTTGGTAGATAAAAAGAGCTTGCTTCTGCATCAAATCAGGACTGTATCCAGAATAAAAAATTATCTGATTGTAAAAATTTCCATGTAGAACGATTTTTTGGATGCTTTGGTGAAAATTCAAAAATATCGCTTTACACAAAAGTACTGGAATCAGTCAATTTTTTATTCCAAATAGAAACTTTTCTCTCAACAGAAGTAGGCCCTCAGTCTCCAGCAAATGTGTGATTCTACTATTATTAGTTTAAAATAAAGCAATCAATTTTTGAGTTTTAGGTCTAGTTTTAACACTCCTGAGATTGACAAGTTTTTTAAAATATGAGAGGAATCCTATTAACCCTTTTTATAACCCTGTCCCTCTCGAATTGCAGGATTAGTTACTATACTCTACATCCAAGTGATTTTGCAGAAAATGTTATCTCATTCGTGAAGAGTTATAAAGGAGATAAGATACATATAAAATTGCTGTCCCTGCCGATGGGGTTGATACTTATGCGTCTGGTTGGAATTACTTGAACGCGATGGGACGTGACGAAATGTTCTCCATCGGCTACACGATGTAACATTCTTGTAGGGAGTGAGGATAATTTGCAATGCCAGCCCTCTTCCAGGTTGGAGCGATCCTCATCCCCTGAGGGTATCATTCTTCCCTATTCTAACGTATAGCCTCTCTTGATACACTGAATTGAGAGGAATGTAGCCCACCAGAGGGCTAATTACACTGAGGGCCCCCTTTAACGCTCCCCATTTGAATAAGAAGCTTCAGACAGGCTTACTCAAAGACCAAAGTAATACTCTCGTATACGGTTGTGTTTGAAGGCCTCCGTTCCCTTTACAATAAGTTACATGAGTGCCTTCAACTACTTATACTAACTATCAGCTATTATTTACATGGATACAAAGTTCGAATGATTGAGTTTCCAGAGCTTTCGTCACTTCTTACCATCTCTCAGTTCCATAGCTTTCTCGACTTTTTACATTATTGCTCTAACGTCCTTTCATCCGGACAAACCCTTGGCTTTTCCTTCCCTTAGTTCTTCCAATCACCTCACCCATTCTACTCCCTGACCACTTTCATCCAATATCCCTCTTACACAATCACTCACACTTCTGCCTTCCTCTTCCTCTCCAGTATACACCTCCCATACATGTTCCCACGACTCCACTTCATAACCACACATTCTACACATTTTCTCTTGTACATCCATCCAGTATCTACATGCTTTTATTCCCTCTCCTATTATAAACCTTGGCACTCTATTCCACTCACTCTCCTTGTTAATTTTTGTCAGATAGTCCTCACCCATTTAACCATATCATACCACCTGTTGTACTGCGACTCCATGATTATCCTCCATCTTTCTCCTCTATGTCGTTTGCTGCCCCCTCCCTCCGGTGTTGAGCCTACTGTTGTGCCTCTGTTCTCTCTAGACCTGACCTCCTTCAAGCATGCTCGTGCGAATTTGTTTCCCTCTCCCCTCCTCAGCTTCTCCCCAAACTCCCGTGCTCTCTTCACTTGCACACCTCAAAAATCTTTCATGAAGACTTCCAAGTCTCTCTTGCTCCTTCCTCCTAACTTCTACTCCAAAGCACACTACTGCCCACATTTACACATCCAACTTCTATGTTTTCATAGTCAGTCATCCTTGAACCTCCTCTTACCTATGCCCCAAACTTGACCCATTATTTTACTCGCACACTCCATCCTTTTCCTTACTCACAGCTCGTTACCTTCCCCCGATTACGATATATACCCTAAGTAACAGAATTCCTCTACTAGTTCAATCGTCCCTCCGTTAAAATTCCACTTTTAAACTATTTTCTTCCTCCTCTTCCTAAAGCACAATTTCTTGGTCTTGCTAACGTTAACCGTTAAATCCTTTCCTTTTAGGTACCTTTCAAACCCTCTCAACATCAAATTCAGTCCTCTTTCATCCTCTGTTAACAGTACAACATCATCCGCATATGCTGAAGTGTGAAACTTATTGCTTCCCAAGATCATACCTCCTTTCCCGTTGTTTATTAGCTTTTCCTCTAAGTCTGCTAGCATTATACTAAACAGAAGCCGACTCAACGGGCAACCTTGCCTGAGTCCTCTTCCTGCCCGTAATTACTCTCCTATCTCTTTTCCTATCCTTACTCTGAATCTTGTCTCCAAAAATATTTCTTTTAGCCTTCGAATCAGCTCTTCATCTATTCCTCTTTCTTCCATTGCTTCCCACAACACCCTCTTGTTGACTGAGTCGTACGCTGCTTTGGAATCTACAAACAGCGCCACAAGTTTTCCCTTCTTCCGCTCCAAGTTCCTATTCTCTAGATAGCTTGGGACGTAAATGTTATCAGTTGTTCCCTTCACTTTCCTAAAGCCCGTCTGGTTGTAAAGAATAATTCTTTTCTTTCCAAACTAGCTTTCCAACCTCTTTCTAAATACGTCCGCATAGATTTTCTATCCTACCGACATCAGGGTGATGCCCCTACCATCCTCCACCTTTTTACCCCCTCCTGTTAATGAGTGGAATCACTAATCCTAACCTCTATTCTTCTGGACATCCTCCTCAACACCATGCTTTGTTACAGATTCTCCACATCTCTCCTATCACGCCTTATCCTTCTAATTTAGAGCTTCATTTTCCGCGCCATCCTCTCCTGTTGCTTTATTTCTTTCCAGCCTTTCTATTGCTTCGTTTACTTCCTACCTGCTTGTGCCATTCCTATCTTCCTCTCCTTTTTTATCAACTCCTTTTCTTCTTCTACAACCTTTCTTTCTTCCCCTCTCAACAGTTTTTTGGAGAACTTCGTCCATTCACTCATTTCCATATCCTCATTTCCTCCCTTCCTCCTTCCTCTTTTCCTATTCATAACTCCCCGTACCTTTCCATCCTTTACCGTTTCCTCTACCCCTTCCAAACATCGTACCTTCTCCTTCTGCCTGTTTTTGTTGGACATTCCTTCATATACTCTCTTCTCCATCCTTTATTTTATCTTTACCACTTTGACATTCATCATTCCACCAACCTTTCCTCTCCGTCCCTCTCCTATTATTTCGTTTATCCCTTCCTCTCCTATACCTTTTGGATTCTTATTCTTCATTGTTTCCCTGAACTCTTCGAACCTTTCCCTCTCCTTTCTTACCTCTCCTCTTCACTCCTTGCCTCTATAATGTCTAGGACCTCCTCCTTTCAGTTCTGCTTTTACCGGGAAGTACTTAGAGCCCTTCTCATTATCCACTTCATTCCCACCATTAGCTTGCTTACCCTATTCTTATCCTATCAAGTTCAAAAGTACCCTACCCCCTCAACCGGTTTCTCTATCTTTCGGTTTCCTCATGAACGCCTCCTCCTCTCCATCCTATACCTCTCCTCCCTGTTAGTCCATGCATTTAGGTCACCCCTATCAATACCAGCCCTTCTCCTTTTTCCTTAATCCACCTCCTTCTAACTTTCCATCTCTCCTCTTCCCCTCTCCTCCTGTTAACACATACTAGCGCTACCCTTTTTTCCCCCACTTTGATTCTTGTCATCATTACTCCGTCCTGTTTTTCGCCATCATTCTCAAATTCCTGTTCTATCACAAGAATTTTTCTCACCCCTGGTATCATAATGCCCATCCCTCTCCCTCTTTCATGTTCCTTTCTTGTTCTTTCATCTTCCAAACATATCCTTTTGATAACTTTTTTTCTATCCCTTTACAATCTTTCTCCTCCACCCATGTGTTGCTCGTCATAACTACGTCCCATTTTTTCAATTCCTCACAGAAACCTAAGTCCTTGTTGTTAATTCCCGACCCATTCCAGAATACACTCTCACTTCCCCTTTTCTCTCGTTTTCCTCTTTATTTTTGTTTGCCATCCGTTAAACCTGTTACGTGCATGATGCAAATGAAGAAAAATATGTAGCTAGGAACAGCTCTTCTGGAGCAATAGCAGGAATAAATCCTGAACCGAAAAAATACATACATTGGCAGGGAGCAATAAATTTTTGCTCATGTCCTAGGAATGGGATCTGATTTTGCGTGACTCATTTTCCAATAGGTTCTTCGAGAAATATTCATTTGGAATTTACAGGTAAGATAGAGAAACCATTTGAATGTGCAGAAATGTCATATGGTCACATGTAGGTGACTATATTTTTCCAAACTAGAATGCTTGCATTTCTTTATTTATTGCATGTTCAAGATTTTTGAATAAGAATATATTTGCCTTATAGAACACACCATTGGGGAATGAAATTTGTTATAAGTTCTATATTGTGGACTGTAGTGTACCGTCGGGTTTTGAATTATATCTGGTCAAACGACCGTTTTTTCAGATTCCCTCACCAAAAAAGCTGGATTTTCAGATGGAGATTTGTTGAAAAATTTGAATCTTTAGGATAAATGTAAAACTAATCTCATACATATTTTCCATAACGAAAGTGAATAATATATCTGCATCGATTATTAGATCGGTAATTCAATCGATCACCCAGATACTTTGGTTTTGTTACTGAGAAAAACCATTTAAAGCGGATTCATAGGAAAAATTGTTATCATAAATCCTCTCTACCTTCCAAATCTGGTATTAATACTAGGAAGATAAGTAAAACTAACCTTCGCGATAAAGTTTTTATTTTCATTTTTTTCCCCCGGATCACGCACGAGAGTAAAGTTGTGGCAAAGACAGTTTTTCTCAAGATATTTCGTTAATTTTTTTGTTTCAAATTTTATATTATATTTATTATACTGTGAAAAAAGCTCAGATGAACCATGATTTGCACACACACACACGCACATATTGTCAAGATCAACGACTATGTATATAAACTAAACTTATCATCACGAAAATTTGGAAGCAATTAAACACAAATTCCCTCATTCAACATTTTTGAAAAATTGATCAGAGTAACTTTTTCGATATCATTTTTCGACATTTTTATCATAATAAGGGTGGAAAATAATAAAGAAAAATTTCAATTGGAAACGAAATAGTTTCTAATTGAACTGTTGTGATTTTCATATCTTCACCTATTATATTTGTATTAATTAGTCCTAAGAAAAAAAGCTGTGATTGAGTTTTCCAATTTTACATCAGACCATTCGTAGTTCACTTAATTTCTTCTATCTTTTTTTTTCTGCGATTTTGTGGAAATTCCTTACTTACTATTGGAATTACCATTCTGAGATCTAATTAAATCCACAGACATTCCACCTTATCTATTCGAAAACTTCAACGTTCCAGATCTTAATTTCTATAAAATTCCGAGTGATTCCTGAATCAGAAACGTTGGCTTATTCGACAGATGTATTCCGAAAATTTTAATCAACTTAATCCCCGGAATTCTGAGCTTTGTTCAAAAATACATATGATGCCATATTTCTAAATTTACAGGCATTCTGGAACAAGATTTCGAATATATTTTTGTTTTTCGTTAGCTTCTTCAGTGAATAAGAAAGTTATTGATGCCTTCGTTTTTACCCCAGTGAAAAGGGGTGGTAAAAAATTATCCTTCTTTCTTATTCGTATTTTTGTCAAGAAATACATTCCTTATCCTTTTTGACAATCTCTCACGAATTAAGCCAACTTGAAAGCAAAATATCTTCAAAGCAGTCGATATCATCTGTTAAATTAGCCTAAGGCATTTCGATTAGGTCTTGGAAGTCGAGTGCGATTATGCGGAATGGATCTCATTCCAAGAGATTGCTGCCTGCTTTCAACAAACTATTAAATTTACATAGATTTATCGGACCTAAGCTTATCAGAGTATCTTGCAGTTACAAATTAATTAGCGAACACTCATAATCTGAAGCGTATCCTCTTGGGAATTTATTCAATTATTTCACAGTAAAAACGTAGGTATAAATCAGGGATGGCCAACCGGTCGATCGCGATCGACCGGTCGATCGCGGCTATCACTCGAGTCGATCGCGCAGCCCAAATATTATGTAAGTTAACATGTTATCAATAACAAGTTCATGAAAAAGAAGGGTAAAATTTTTTTTTTACATTCTCATTCTGAATGAGAAGGTATTGGTTTTATGTGGAAATTGACTTTCGCAGATTTGATGAAATCTCCA
>WSXT02133834.1:0-10638 GCA_011762715.2 Neuroterus valhalla
CATCAGGAACAACAGGAATACAGCCCTGATCAGATGAACGCTTGGACTGCTAACTTGACTCTGCAACAAAGAAGAATAATAAACAGAGGGAGGAATAGATCAACTGTAAATTCTGCTGGCGATCACGGATCCGCTCTTGCATGCTTTGGCGTCACAAAGATGGGGTCGCAAAGTGACGTGTGGACCCAGTATGCGCGCGCACGCTTGTTGCACTTTTAAACAGAGTTCTCCACTTGTAAAAGCGCAGGTGTGTCATGTGTTGACCTGCTCTCTGATAATATAAAAGTAGAACCAGAGAAACGGACTTAATAATAGGAATTTTTCAAATACAGTAAATCGGTTATACTTGAGACTCATGTGAGAGAATGTGTTTTGACGTGCCTAGACGCCAACTGCTCGGAAGAAGATTCTTCCTACTGGTGTTGCGGTAGGGGTAATTTTTAGGGGTTAGACGTAGGTAGGTAGGAGAGAGGTGAGTTTGCATGCTACCCTGCTTGTGGTTTGATAGGGGTGGTTGTCGTAGTTCCTAGGGGTTGGGTAGATTTGAGGTAGGTGCGTCAGCACCCACCTGGTATGGAGATCAATTATATCATGAAAAATGAGCGATTCAACTTCCTGTTCCCAGGGTCAGGAGGGGAGGCCTTCTGGTTGTTTGGTAAGTGTGGTTTTTGGGGGTTATTTTTCGACGTCATAACAAATCCTGATGTGATGGTTTTTGTATGTGAAATTTGATTGTAAATGGCGATAAATTCCAGACAAATGAATCAGTCAGGAATTAGAATAAGAGAAGAAATAAAACTTCATAAGAGGAAACTCAAGTAATGAAATACAGCATGCACTTCAGAAATTACGCATAGATGCTTTCTGAGTCCTTCCACGTTACCCGAAAATGGTGATACCACACAAATTGTCATCCGGGTAAAAGTGCAGTCTGGCCTTTTTGAGTTCCATTAAATTTTATTAAGACTAACTTGCCAAACTTGGCTCGTGGCATCCAAAATAATAGAGAAGAAAACGAATTGACTCAAACACCCAATTTCCGTGTATTACTTGAAAATCTCTTTTATGAAGATTTCCCAACATTACCAACATTATTCTCTGGAATATCAAATGTTATTTCTACTGAGATATCTAACTTTGCGCAAAAAATCTTGTATATCCCATTTATCAAACCGCGTAATGTAAATGTTTGATCGTTATCTTGAAGATCACACACAAAAATCTTCAGCCTATCTTTCAGGGACACCTGTATTCCATATATTAGTCCGCAAGCTTATTTGTTCAGTAATCAACTTGTTTGATTACCTTTTTTGAATCTGACTGACATGAACCATAAAGTATACCAAAATTTTTTTCTGTTTTTGAATTAGAGCAATATGAATTTTCTTACGAAAAAGAATAATATTTTATATAAGAGATCAATTTTCAGCCCGAAAGGTTGAATCTTCCAAAAGAAAAAGAAGATGAGTTCCATACTCAGAGAGTACAAATCACTGAACTAAAACTTCCAGCTACCCTCTGAATTTCCAAAAAATTACTCTTTTTCCGCTTTGCCCTGATAGATACTCGTAATTTTTCGATCAATATTTTAGGGAATTCTATGTAGTACTTTACAGAAGCATGGTTTTTTCTAGATCATTGAACTATCCTTTACGGAGCAAGAGCAACTCGTAGAGTAATAATTAGTTGGGTTGAATACGCCAAAGGGCACATGTGACTCGCCAATATAACAAAAGCACGCGAAATTCCCGGATGATCGCCCATTTACGTACTGACCGCGCCCATCGCTGCTTCACTCCAGTAATCGCAAGTGAACTAGTTTTTTAGCGTTGCATAAGCATTCCATTAGAAAAATTGTTTCTAATCATTAGGCGAACATTGATGTATGTTTTTTGTATTTTCTTTATCTCATATAATTACACGACTTTAAAGTGCACTCTTTGTTGTTGTTAGGCCCCATTTCGTAATCAGGGAATTACTGCGCTGGTCCTATGAACTAATACAGACAAGACTTTGCTGACATCAAATTTTATGAAAATGTTTTGTACGTTTTATCATTTCTATACGAATGCAAATCTTTCCTCAATTTACAATTTCGATCTAAAAAAAAACAAAATTTTTAGGTCCGGAGATGATACCCTGAACAGGAGTTCAACAGGAGACAAACAACGCCCTTGGGAAAGTCTTTGACATGTCGTGGTATCCTCATGCATGTCAAGCTTCAAAGAAGCTAGACCGGCCATTGTTTTGAAGTCTGCAGACACCTTTTCGGAAGACTGGCCGTTGTAAAAGATTGTAATGTTGAAGCTTGAAGGGGGAATAACCTTAGAAGTCAGGGGGTCTACCAATGTGGAAGAGCTCCCTCCCCTTAAGGCTGTCATCAGAGAGGGTTTCCGGCAACTTTGATGCCGTAGCACGACTGCTGGTTCCTGCGAGTCACTGGGGATCAGCAGGGTTACCCTGCAGTACTTTGAGAGGTACATAGTCTTTAGAGGTGCATGCACCTCTCAATGTACTGTAGGGTAACCCTGCTGATCCCCAGTTTCTCTCAGGAACCAACAGTTGTGCTCCGGCATCAAAGTTCCCGGAAACCCTTTCAAATGACGGCGGTAAGGGTAGCATTTACACATTGTTAGATGATGTGTTCAGGAGAAAGAAGAGGCCTCCTGATATTTTGCTGCAAAGATCATCTTTATTGAGAAGGGAAGATAGGCCACCGACTCCTCCTGTGTCTTCGAGTGTTCAGGGCCAAAAGGTAATGAAGTGTAGCGTACTTACCCAGTTGGTCAGTTTGTTCAGAAGTATGCTGGATCGGAGGCGTCTGGAAATCGTTGGAGGTGGAGGCCTACTGATGGAAGTACAACTACGGAAAATATCAAGGAAAAGGCAGAAGTGTTTTGTTACGCGCCTAAATGAGAATTGAGAACCAGTATTATGCCTAGAGACATGTGGATGGCTTTGTAAGACCAGTCAAAGGTCTCATCTAGATACATCAAAGGGTACAATGAGATCAGCGCTTCGCATTCAAGAGCTATTGTGCGATAGCTACGGGTGCCCAGTCGATACGGAAAAAACAGCTTAGTCATTTTCATGAGGAGGTACAATGTGTCAAAGTGCATTTCTTGTTATAAAGCTAGTGATCTTAGATCCAAGCCAACTTCCGGAAAGAATTAAAGATAGTGAACTGAATTGAGTGCGGCATCTAAAGAGGCAATGAGATAGATCATTCACAGGACTTCCTCAGTCGTTATCTGAAGGATGATGTGTGGGAAGCAAATGGTAACCAATTCTCCGAAGGACAAATATGGTACCCAAATGGCTCCAAAAAAAAAGAAGGAGGCCTACAGTAGAAATCAACCACGAAGTAGGAAGAAGGAGGTTAGGAATCCTGTTAATATGACATGCTCCTTCCAGGCAGTGCTTCTGGCCGCCTTCGCTGCGCTGAGATAATCATAGAAGAAGAAGCGTCTAGTTAACAAGTTACGATTAGCTCAAATAATGAAGCGCCACTAGCTGTCGATGGAAATTGTGACATAAGATCAGAACTGATCACGAAATCCCGGAGGACATTGAACCAACCAACAAGACGGAATAATTTATCCCTAATATGGCTTGTGGTGGAGCTAGCGTCCTGTTGCATCTCTTGCTATCAGAAACTTGATCCACACAATGTACTCGAATACGAGGAACAAAACCAAGATTTCCAAAGAAAGGAAGCCATCCTTGGCTAGTCGTACAAGATGGACAGTGCAAAAAGAATCCTAAGTTTATTCAACAGACATCTGAAGCTGGTGCCTAAGATGCGCAGAAGGCGCAACGACAGAATGCAGTCGATACGACAGGGATGATCACACATCTCTTCATGTCCTTTTTCATATGGTCTGCATTAAACAACTAGGGGCAAACAGGAAGAGGGGTTGCAGAATAAGCTTTATCGCCTATGAAATTAACCAAACAAACAAACTTTTGATTTATTCTCAGGCCATAAAGAAGTAAGTCAAGGCGCAATCCAATATTTTATTATATCATTTTAAAAATGGAGAGCACAGGATTGATATTTCCTCTTCAACGAACAAGTTGGAACTTCTTTGGAACCCTCTCATTTCTGTTTATTTGGGTCCTACAATTCGTTCCACTTTGATTGCCGTGTCCCTTTTTCTCACTCTTCTACCTTACACCATCCCTTTTAAACGCTCCTCAAATTCCTCAAACCCCTTCTGATCCTCCTTCTTCCCCTGTCCTGTTTGATTTTGCAGATAGCCAATTCTCTCTCCTCCTTCCTCATCTCCTCTAAAGACTGACCTAATTCTTTGATCCTATTCTACATGTTCTTTAGTTTTTTCTTCAACCTCTATCCCTTCCTTTCATTTCTCCTCAACTCTGTCTTTCATCCTTATCTCCTGTTAGACTTTCTGCCTCAACTTCCTCCATTTGCTTTTCCCGTTTCTCAACTTTTTTCCTCAACTCCCTCATTTCCTGCAATATTTTCGTCAGAACCTATTAATCTGACTGCTTCTCTGACAAATTATCGGTATCCCTCTTACCTTCCTCTGCAGCCTATCCTTCCCCTCTGGCGATCTTGGCAGTTCAGAACATCCCTTGGAAAGACATTGCTGTATATCTCATTTATACTTTCTTGAAGTATTTAAATCTTTCTTGCTGATAAATCTCTCTGCCTGTCTCTCCTCTTCTCCTAATTGTAACCTTTCCTCTTTCAGCCTACTGCGATTTTGTGTGCTCTCATTAGTCCCTTGTTCTACTCGTTGGAAAATGTTAGGGACTGCCCGCACCTCAGAATCACTGCCTACCTTATTCTGCTTTTCCTTCATGTCACAACTCCTTTCTCCCCCGCTTTGACGTTAACTGAAATTCAACTATTTGTTTTTTTCGACTGCCGCACTTGTCTTACTGTTCCCTAGCCCCTTCTTGTACAAACCTTTTTCGTTTTTCTCTTTCTTTCTCTTGAAATACATTCCTTGATGAGAAATAATGGTATCCCACGAAAATTTGATTTACTATCTCTAGATTCGGGAAAAATTGAATTTCATCTTAAATAACAATGATGCTTGCATCGACATCGTTCTGTTCCACAAGCAGTGAGAAAATAGAATAAAAAATTGGGTCGGATCCTTTATACAGAACATCGGGTTTGCTTGTCAATGTTAGCAGTTCAACATTTCTCCAATTCGAGATATGACCTCTAAACGGTATAATGTTAATGTTTGAGTCTCGAAGACAAAACATACGAACCTCAAATAAATCTTCTCGAAACATTTATACTTTGTTAATTATTCCAAGGCAATGATTATGCATATGTTGATTTACTTTTCTAAAAATTTCTACTTGAACTGTATTACATTAATTTTACATCACCGCAAATAAAGCGAAACCACGTCTTGATGTGAACCGTGCTCCTGATAGTTTCCGTTGCGGACAACCTTGTCACGAATCGTCATCGCAAATCCTTCCGTTTCCGCAAACAGGACGATAAGATTTCATCCAACCATAAGATGCTTCTTTGTTCATATCATATTGATCTAACGTATAGAAATCCTCATCGTAGATAATATTTAGTCTTCATTGCGTTTTCAATTTCCCCATGGCTCCCGCCCTGATATAGGAGGATCTCTTGAGGACAAGTTTGACGGGGTGTAATCGTTTGTTATTCTCGTCGCAATGAGAGTGAATGCTGACCGTTTAAATTTCATGAGACAAATAAGTATATGATCGATTGAAACGGGGTGCCTCGGAATGTTTGATCTACGTCCAAACTTTGATGGTGGTCGTATAATTACGATTATACTTTGGTAACAGTCAAACAGTTGATCTTTGGTACATATAACAAACAGTTCAGATATTCGAAAGCCCAAAAACGCTATCGTCTCTTCATTGGTTAAGCTAGAACGCATACTATAATTATTTTTTCAAAATATTTCCACAAAGGAATAAAAACGGATTTTTTCAGTGATGTAAGTCATGTAAGTCATGTAAGTAACACTTTAACTAATTCATCATAGTTCATTATGGATATAGCGTATATTTGATTGAGACACAAGACAGTTCCAAGAAAAACACATAAAAACTCATGGCAGAGACAGATTTCCTACTCTCTCAAAACCACCGCATTTTGTTTATTATTCAGTCCTACATGCTAGCTGCATTTTTAAGTAGGGCGATTTGTGCTTCTTAGAAGAGGGTTCAAGTTTTCTACCACGAAGAAGTTTCTAATTTGTTTCTGAGTGCCAACTGGAGTTCCACCGATTTCATCTGAAGTCAAGAAGTCTGCTCTGCCACTTCTGAAATTCACTTTCGCCCGACTGTAATTGTCATTGCGGTTATTTATTTTATAGAATCCCGAAAGGAATTCATCACTTTCTATTATTGCGAAGACGTCACCATTCACAGTTGCTAATACGATTTCCTATTGATTCGGCATGGGTTGAAAGTTCTTGCGTCCCATGTTCACTTTCAGTCGCTGATCAGTTGGGAACTTGTATCTTCGGAGTTTGAATACCCGGAGCTGATCCTGTTTTGAAGTGAGCCGAATAAATTGCAGTTGTTCAATGCCACATCCCGTTCCGTTAGGAGCAGGAAGACGCAAAGGAGAAGCAAGGGACATCTTTAGTGGAGGACGTCCTACACGAGGAGACCTTGACCTAGAACGATATACAGGCTCGGCTGGAGAAGACCTGTCAGCGAGATGTTGGCCATCAGCAGGAAGAACATCGTGAGAAACACCAGAAAAAGGCTCCCCATTTGGTAGACACTCGAAATGTGTACCTAACCCTGCAACGATGAAAAATCATGAACAGAAAGCGTACAACGGCTTTGTAGCATAACTGTGAACATAGCTGATCAGCACTGTTCTGGACTTACATGCTATAAAACATAGGCACAACATGCACAGTGCTTTGCAAGCCGCCTTCTGCTAGGCCAATATTCACCGCATGCAAGGGCAACGATTGAGGGGGAAGAATGAAATATAAGGATCGAAATCTGCATTAACCAAAGTGCTATGTCCATACTTGAGACAAATGCCGGAGAATGAGTCTTGGTGCTTCTGAACTCGGACTGCTTGAGGAGATTACCTGCTACGGTTTACGCTCGACAGTTTACGCGGTTAAAAAACTCTTCATATGCATTTTGAAGAGTATAGGAATTCAGAGGAAAGGCTGTTGGTAAAGAGCGCAAGTTGATGGAAGGGTGATAGGTAAAGTTTGGTTCAGCAAGATAAAAAAAGCACACGGAGAATAAGGAGAAAGCAAATACGTGGCGGTGATGCAGCATTGGTGGAGTAGTAGGTGAGTATTATAAGAGGAAGGAAATCAGGAGAAGTGAGGAGCAATGAGGGTGATTTTTGAGAATGAAGGGCAGGAAGAGAGGAAAACGGAAATGCAGGGTAGGAGTAATGGAGAGTAGTATGTGTCGTTGGGAAAAGGTTAATATTCGACCGACTTTATTGATTGGAAATTTTATTGAAATTTTGAAAATTTGACCCTTTCGCAGGATTCAACTTATTTTCTATTAGGAATCAAAACCTCAATGGCTTATAACATTCAACTGTCAGGTTCCTAATCCAACTTCTTTGTAAAAAATAAACTTTTTCTTCTCCTAAATAACTCTTTTTATTTTACACTCCTCATCCGTATTGTGGTAGGCATCGGGTGTGGCCAGGGATACGGCAGCAATCAAAAACAAGTTCAAACCGTTTTTGAAGCGACAGACGAGTACGCACTCAGAGCCGTATACAGTCTCTGTACGTTGTACAAAGAGAGTCGCCAAGTATACATTTTGAAACTATGCAGTACCATCCTGCCTAGTCGACCAGTGTAGGGTGTTGAGCGAAGGTCGGGAGGTAAGACAAAAGCACTCAAGCGTGAACAAACGTGAAGGCCGATAAGGGATCGGGTGGCAACAATGCAGGTGATGAGTTTGAATCTTAACGATCTGAATGGAAATTCGTTATGTCTGATTGAATGTTCAAAGTCAAACTCCTATTTCCACAAATTACATTCTCTCTTTTGTACCATTTAGCCATAATTCCTTGAGGGGTAAGCGTATTTCATGAGGAGTTATAGTTGGTCAGGTTGTATACATGGAAGGACATCAGTCTCTCGCCAACATAGTAGCAGAACGCAGTATTTTCTAACGGTAACACATCCAAATACTAACCGCGTTCGAAGCTGCTGAACCAGAAAAATTCTTGACTTTGTCTTCCCTTGGTTCTTCAAGTCTCCTCATCCAATTTTCCTCTTTGACTAATTTCATCCAGTATTCCTTATGAACAATCACTCACACTCCTGCTTTTCTCATCTCCTCCAGTAAACACCTTTCATATATGTTCTCGCGAATCTATTCCATAACCAGTCATTCTTCACATTTTTCTTTTTTTGTACATCCAGTACCACCGCGCTCCCACCTACTCTCCCTCTTCAATGTAACCATTTTTACTTCCTGTTGCACTAGGCTAGCATAATTTTTCTCTATTTTTCCTCTGCATAACTTTCCCTTCATGGAACCGCCTTCTTTCCTCATTCGCTGTCTCTTTCCTTACCATTTTGAGCCTTTCTGTGTTGCCTCTCCACGCTTTTCCCTTCCTTACACATTTTTGAATTTCTACTCCATAGCACACGGCTGCTCAAATGAGCACATCAAACTCTCTCAACGTCAAATTCGATCCTCTTCCGTCCTCTATCAACTGCACAACATCATCCTCGTTTTTCGTTGTTATCGAGCTTTTCCTCTAGTTCTGATATCAATATACTAAACAGAAGTGAGCTCATCGAGGCTTGTACTACCCATTACCGGAAAGGTGACATGGGGTGCCTACACACTCTGTGGTGCCAGAAACACCCGGAGCTCTCGTAACTTTCACAGCAAGTGTTGAGAAACCATACCGTTAACCTTTCGCAAGCGAGAGATGTACGCGAAAAGCTTCCTCAACCACTGCAAAAACACGCCGCAGACGAAAATCAGGGACCGACGATAAGACCAACTGGTAGAAGAGGCCTCCCTCGAGAGACGATGGCGATTTCAGGACAAGGAGAAACATTAACATTCAGGTTATTCCCAAGTCCTATGATCTGGATGAAATTGATCCTACATGAGGATCCACCAGAGGATTCCGAACTCTAGACAATCACTTATCCAGTTTATGATGCTGCCAGAGCTTTGTCTGTTTATAATCGAAGGTCCAAACCAACGATTGATGAGAAGACTAAAAAGGGCTTGCATCAACTTAAAAAGAAGATTGACTGGGCAAAACAATGCGTCCCGTATGCAGTATGTAATAGAGTATATAAAATCCGATCAGCCTTTTACGGCAAGAGTCCGAAGGTTCACACATGTAATGAGGACCGATCATCACACATTAAAAAAGAGGAAAGGATGGATGAGAGAGAATCAGAAGTTTCTTGCTGACCCATCGCGCCCCTTTAGCGATCCTCCTGATTTTTTCAGAAACCCACCAAAGTCCGGAGGAGTCGAGACGTATTAGGGAGATTCACGAAGTAAAAGATCCATTGAATGAGGATCCATTGTGTTAAGCACTTTTTGTGGAAGAAGTTCACTGCTACAAACCAACATCTGGTCTGTATCTGTACCTCATAACTGAAGTCGGAAATCCCTTTTCCGCAGTGGCTGGTGTTATAATGAACTGCACTCTTACCAAAGAAAGGCGATTTTTTCAAGAGACGCTACAAGCCACGAGAAATGATGCACGTAAGATTGATGACCCTTTGAAAACCATATTTACTAATGAATCTGGGAAACGTCGTGTGAGAGAGGCGTCTTTTAGGATAACGCAATGGGCCCTCTCTTATTCTGCATCACAATGTTGCGACTATCACTCGCACTCCGCGATTCTCATAGATATCTCTTCGGCGGAACTAATATTCATGAGCATAAGTGCACTCATACATTTCGTGTGAATGACTTAAATATATATGCTTCTGGAATAGGACATCTCGAAGGTGTTCTAAGTATCGTCGGGAGGTATGGGTCAGAGCCCTGAGCTTGTGGACGTACGTTCCATCAGGAACCTTAGCACTGCAAAGACCTACGAATAACTGGGGACGCCTGAAAGCCGCATTTGGGATACAGCATCAGTAAAAGAGGCTCTCCAAAGCAGATACAAACACCTGCTTCCACGGATTTGATCGCCCAACTTGTCGTAGTTGAAAAGATATCTCCGACTAACATGCTTCCCGTCTCAGTTATTTTTTATTCATTTGGGGTGGTTCCATTGACGAACATCGAGTTCAAAGCCTTCGATATTACTACGTGCAAGAAGATGCATATGAATAGAAGCTTGCATATCAACTCGTCCGTTCCGCGCTTGTGCATCGCACGCCGTAAAGGCGGACGCGGCCGTCTCAACATTCAATGTCTACACAACCAAATAAACCTAAGTACTGTTCATATCATCGCAAACGGTAGAGATCCCCATGGGAATGATCAGGAACAGTGCATTACTTCTTCAAGATGTCTTACTTCTCAAAGCACAGTTGAAGAAAGCGGAAGCGAAAAACTTCCTTGAACAACACGAAGACAAGGTGATGCACGGAAACTTTCACAAAATTTGAAGAGATCATTCCTTGTCACATGATTCAACGTTTGCTTTTCTGAAATCATCTATAT